>VYXD01005102.1:554088-651688 GCA_013397195.1 Hylia prasina
CCCGGGGCGGCCGAGTCCCTCCGGGCCCCGGGCAGGCTCCTGGCTCTGAGCTCGCCATCGGCGTTCTGGTCCATGGTTTGTTTGGGTTTTTTCACGACTTTCCTTCTGTATTTGCTTTGCGCTGGATTTTGTAATCATTAACCCGCTATTCCTTCTGGAGGTGAGAGCGTGAAAGGGATAACCGTCGAGTCACATGCCTGCCACTGAGTAGAGCAAAAGTTGAGTTTTGAGTCAAAGTGGAAATATGCATTATCTGGCTAAATGTCTTATTATTTATTTACATGGCTCTGAAAATGGTGCCTTGTGATTTACAGAAATAAGAGAGTGAGCATTCCAAGCAGGTCCTGCACAGGGTATGGCAGAAGAGAAAATTTATAATGTGGGGGGTCCTAGATATACTGGAATTATTTTTTTTCCCTGTATTTGTGTCCTTTTGTTAACAGTTTTTACAAGATTTATTTGTACTTTGTGGCAACTCGGAAATGCTAAATGTAGTTAAAACAAAGAAAGATTTAAGTGGGGACTAATGTGAAGAATATCACATATTTCAGATCTCCAGTTCCAAAAAAATGTTTATGAAACTGTAAGTTAATTAAAATAGCTGGGCTATTTAACTTAAATTAAAATACTTGTGTTCTAGCAAACATTTGATGCCTGGCCTTCTAGGGTAAAGACAGAAAATTAAAGTAACTTCCTCCATTCATGCAGAATACTTTAACATCTTTAGAAAGAATGGAGAAGAAAGAATTGTTTGCAAACTTGGTCTAGTTTTCTTTGATTTTTAGAGACATGGTAACCATTTTTGAGACCCAAAGGAAGCAGCAGTTGGTGGCAGAGAGGAAGGAAGGAAGGAGTATGGAGCAGTGCTGGCTACTTGGAGGGGAGGCCTTGGAACAAAACTTTCGGAATGGGAAGCGAGGAAGGCCTGGCATATCTCTGGAGAGGTTGCACTGCTGTACTCCTGTACTTGCTCAAGCTCGTTGTTCTCTCTGAAGAGCAAAAGCGTTTTCCAAGAGTTTAACGAGCCCACCTCTTCCATGGAAGGTGTACAAGCTGGGCTGTAGTTATTTCCTGCCCGTGTCGAGAGGAAGGAGAAATCTGTGTCAGCAGACTGCAGTTGGCTGTAGCTTCTATTAAATTCCTGGTCATTTTTAGGAAGTTAGACCTGTCTCTCTAAGTTCTTGGCATGTATAATTCTCTTCTGTCTGGAGCTTTCCAACCATCTTCCATTGCTTCATGTTGTGTAGAATGCAGGGAGAGATGTGGAGAAGAGGGGGTAGGATTGCTGACAGCGAGGGTTTAATGTTTTCAGTTCTCTGTTCCTCAGAATCTCCTCATTGATGGTGCCAGTCTAGTGCTGCTTTAGCATTTGTAGCTCGAAGAGAATCTTCAGTCTTGCGTTAGTCCTGGTTTTATAAAGGGCTTTATTTGCATGGACTGTTCATCCAGACTTGTTTCTGCTGAACTATTGGCAGTATTTTTCATCTCTGCACATAGAAGATGCTGATGAAGTGCCAGTTCTTGCTCTGTGTGGTTGACAGGCTAAATATGGGGTGGAAGTCTAGGACTTGATTTCTTGGGGAACTGGAGAAAGATTCCACATAGAAATACTTGTGTGCTGGGGGCCGGGGGAGCACCAGGGATAACTGGTGTCAATGTTGCTGAGGAAGTGACCAAACCCGGCTTTGTGGCTTGTCCTAGAAGGAATTTCAGACACAGCTGATTTCAAACCAAAGGCTCACAAGTAAATGAGAAGACAGTAAGCAGTTGGGAAGGTACAAGAGAAGAGGGCATAAGCCAAGCCCTGCCAGACTTAAACATGGGTGAAGCAGTTTGAACTCTGGTGGATATGTGGCTTTTGGTGACTCTTGTTTCTGACTCGTGCGCAGTTTTGCCGTGGATGTTCATTCAGAATGCAGTGCTTGAGGTCGCAGAGCTCTCTTCTTTTCAAGCCCCTCTGTTAATGTTCCTCAAAAGCCTGTGGGTGGACTGAGATTTTTTTTTTATTTTTGAACTGTGAAATCTTGTTTGGAAATTAAAAAAAAAAGTAAAAAAAGAAAAAAAGTAGTCTACGAAGCTGCTTCATGTTGTGAAAAACCTCACTGTAGAATCATAAAAGCTGCAGTTTTTCCACATTGCTTTGTAGCTTGCCATGTAAATAGAGCTCTTTGAAGAGCATATCCATGGCTGGTAAGGGGGAGTGGGGAAGGCTCTGGCTGGTTAACAAGCTTCCGAGTGTGTGAAAAGCCAGTGTGAACATGCTTGGTGAAGTGTCTGTTAGAACATGGAGCTCTGGGCTGGGGTGAGGTACATACACCCAGAAGTGGCCAATGTGTCCAAGTATCAATATGGCAAGAGCAGAACAGTGGCAGTCTGTGTATTTTACAGAGGAGCGCGTGGGGCAGGTGGGAGGGACTGCTGGGGATGTGGTTGCTGAGGGAGATGGGGGGTGAGGATGCAGAGGGTCAGGCTGCACCTCTGGGCTTAGCTCCAGCTCTTGGGGAGTTCGGGTTTATGGTGTCTCTCACCATGCCAACAGCAGACTTCAGCATTCTGGGGTCTGTTCCTTACTTTGTAAGGCTGGGGAGAGCGAGGACTTTTCTGACAACAGCCACATGAGGAGCACTTGGCTGGTGCTGTGTCCTGGATTTGCTGTAGCCCAGCAGTATTGGCACCTGAAGATTGCTTTGCTGCTGAATATGCTGCAGTGAGGAAATCAAAAGGAAAATTCCTGTTTAAAGCAATATGAAAAAACTGTTACAAGATTTAAAGAACAGAAAAATGCAAGTCTCAAACCCTTCTGTAGAAACCATCGTTTGACAACATTTGTTGTACTTGTAGCATGATGAGGCAAACAGAAACTTTGTACTTAATGTTTAAGGAAGGAGAAGCCTCACCTGAAAGGTATTGCTGGTATCTTTTGTTAAAAGCAATTGATACATGGTACAAGGCCAAAGACAGTATTTTTTCCAGCTGTACTTCTGCAGTTCTTGGCACTCGTGTAGTTTTTCCTTCTTATGTGCAAGTTTTTCACTGAGTACTGATGACAGAAAACAGTGTCACACTTTGTGTCTCTGTCTGCTCACAGAGGGACAGTGTTCCTATTTAACTTCTTTGAAAACCCCAATTCATATCCCTTAACAAAAAACCTGCAGAGGAATTCTTACAAATGAGCAAGTAAACACCTTGCACTCTAGAGTTTTAGACTTTATTTAGTAGCTAAATTACCTTATGTTTCTGGTCATCTTACTCCAGTCATCGTGGAATAGGAGGGGACAGAAATCTTAGAGCCATCTCATGTTGGTCTGTTGCCTTGTGCTCCCAGCTCTGCTGTGCAATGCACATCCTGATCTTTCTGCTAATTTCCTGTGTGGTGTCAGAATGTGGACAAGGTGCTGGCTATAGGGGAAGCCCAGAACAAATTCAGAGTATGTCATTTGTTCTGCTGTTAGTGAAGGGTATGCAAAGCATGACCCTGGGCTGCTCTGTCCCTCCTCTGCTGCTCTGCTGCTAAACACAATTGGGCTGGGACTAACCCAAGGCTGGATTTTCTGTGCACCTGAGCCAGGCTGCTGTTTCTCTGGGCCACCTGCACATCTGCCCGTTGGCTTCTCCAGTAATAAAGACTGGGGATTAATTAGTAAACCCCATGTCCTTGTGGTCTTATGTCCTTGATTTTTCTATGACTATGCCAAACTTTATAACTCTTCTGTAGTAAAATATTGTCATCACCTGCTGATAACCTAAAGGTGTAAGTGGGTGTTGAAGAGGAATAATCTTATGAAATCCATTTTAGAGATCTTTTGGATTGTGGAAAGTAAGTGATCCTGCCACATGCTGATTTACATTAGTTCCCTTATGTTGCGGTTTGGTGTGCTGTTTAAGAGCCCTAAGATGCTCCTGGTGATTGACATAACAAAATGTAAATTATATGCTGTTTTCCTAAGGTCTAATTTATCTGTCGTAAGGTTTGTGTACCAACAGTACTGAGCTCTTCTTACAATAATGTTTCTCTTTCATGTAATGCCTACACAGGGGAATTAAATTACCCTTAATTGTATGCTTAAAAAGAAAATAAAATTGGGGTGTGTATGGCTATGCCAGTAAATTAAATTTTGCTGCTTCTTGTTCTTTTTGCGCATTTAGTTTAAATGGTCTTTATTGAAAAATTTTATGTTTGCTATCTGGTTGGGAAGAACAGTCTTACTCGTGGGTTGCTCTGAGATGTCACAAAACTTGAAGAAATCATATGAACCAGAATTCATTTAGATTCGAAAGCAGAATTTGGCATTTGGCTTGGCAGTAAATGAACTCAGTGGTGAGAAACTGGTGTTGCCCCATAGAAATTGCCCCCTGGTAGGAGCAGAAAAGGGCAGGCTGAGTTTAGGGCCTTGTACTTTTCCCTTTTTCCTCTGATTCTTGGGAGGGAAGACACTCTGACTGAACACGTTTCTTGTTTGACTTGTAACACAGCAGATTGGAGTGTTGGCACAGCGTCTTAGGAGTTGGGCCCTCAAGAGTCTTTAGTATTCCCTGAGACACGGGATGATGTGCCATGGAGCTACTGGACTGATTTGGTAACGACCCTAAAGCAAACGCTCCCCAGTCCATTCTCAGGCAGCAGGATGTGCCTTGTGGAGAGCCCGCACAGCCCGGCCCCACCACCTCTGTGCAGCCAGTCTGTGCTTCCAGAAATGAGCTCTGGCAAAACACTCCCTTGAGAGGCTGAGGCCTGAGGCCGTGGGCAGGGCCTAATTGGGCACACGGCACCTGATTCCCTCCAGCAAGATTTTGCCAAAAAATGGTTTACCATAGTTCCACTGACATTGTGAAATCAATGCATCTTTTTTAGTTTATACTTTGCAGGGGATGGGTCCCATAACAGGATTGTGGTAAGTCATGGTTGATCTTGAAGGAGGCATAAAATTTCTTCACTTGTTGCAGGGCTTTGTTTTATTGTTAGGACGTAGCAGCCAAAACAAGGGTCCCAATTTAACCCTCTCCACAAACGTGGTATCTTTCTCCATAACATGAACCGACATGAAATTGTAAATGTGATATCTCACTCACTAAAGAGACTGTACAAAATTCAGCAAGGAAACAAGCTGACATGCTGCACTCCACTGAATTTAGTTGCCATTGTTGAAATAGGTGATGTTTTAAAATTGCCAGCTGGTATATACCTGAGTGAAGGTGTTTGATTTACAAGGTCTTTTTACAGCCTGCTTAGCAAGACGCCAGCTGGACCAAACACATCACCTGGAGAGTACATGTCAGGAGAGTATGAATAAATCAATTCAACAAACAAATTACAACGTGCATGAAAAAAGAAAATAAAAAGCATTTGAGTTAGCTGCCCCACGGCAGTCAGCTGGTGCTGTTTCTGACAGAGTAGGAGCATGATCATGCAGAGTCCAATGGTGGTACCTTGTGTGGGGAAGGTCCGTGGGACTGGGCTGCGGGCGTTCTGTTATCTGTAAAACATCAGTGAACGTGGAAGTGCTGACTAATGTGTGTGAAGGTTTGATCAGTTTTGAAGCTGAATGCTCATAACAGCCAGTGGTGTTCATTCCCTGGCCGGGGTGGGAGTGGTGGCAGTGGCCCAACCTGCGTGGCTGGTTTTCCCAGCTGAGAAAGCTGTGTGATGTTTTGACAGGTGTGACTGATGCTGGGGCTGGCTGAAGACAGCCACTTTCCAGTATGAAGACAAGGAGACAGATTAGTAATTTATTCCTATTTTTGATACAGCTGTGCTGAAAGGGGCAGCTCTTTGCATATGGAAACTTGTTCTTTTTCTCCAGGTATGGGGGTTGAGTTTGCTCTCTGACCCTCCTGGTGCTCTTCTACTTTTCCTTCTCTGCTCTGCCTGATGGGTATGTCTGGTGTGACAATCTGGGGAGATTTGCTTTAATGGAAAAGACTCTGGACTAGAAGGGGAAGCTGTAGGTGTACAGCCTGTGACTCCAGGGAGCGAAGTAGTGGAGAACAGACACAGCCACTGGAGAGCTGAGGGTTGTATGATGGAACAAGTAGAGAACATGGATCTCCACGTAGGATATTGATGGGATTTCAAGGTAACAGATACAGAAACTCCGAACATTTGGATTCCTACTGCTCTTCCAAGCCCAGTCTCTTCCCCTTTACTCTGATAGCTGGTACAGCTCAACAGAAGATAAGGGGAAAACATAAATGTCCAAGAACTGACTTCTCCCCACTTCTGCTTTGAAGGATGCCTTTTCCATGTCACAGGCTCTCAGTGACTGTCATCTTTTCAGAGAGCTAAAACCGTTTGGTGAGCAGTTATTCCGTGTCCTAATGCTTCATGATCTCTTGATTCGATGGCTAGGTAATTGGACTTGGCAAATAGATTAGGGCTTCTTTGGTTACCCAGTCATGTTGTCCAAGTCTTCAATCATGCAGAGACTTAATCTGTTCCTTTAAAGTGCTCAGCTGTGCCATTTGGGTGACCTTAAAGAGCATCACCAGGGCTGAACTGCCGTGTGTGGCAAGCGGGGATGGGGCGTAGGAGAACTGGGAGCACTGTTTCCAAAACTGGAAATGGGTGAAACTCTTCAACAGCAGGCACCGGGCAACACTGTGTTCCAGTGAAGAATGTCTGGCAATTAACCTGCAAGTATTGATTAGGGCAGCATTTGGCCCCTTTTCAGGTTCTGCCGCTGACTTACCACGCAATTTCATTTCTTCGTGTCTGAAGTTCCCCCTAGAAAGATCTGAAATGTTTTCCTGTCTCATAAAAATCTGTTATTTTAAAACCAGTAATAAATGTACTCTGGTAAGTATGGTGACAAGTGTTCTAGAAAAGCCAGGAAGAAAGGCAAATACTGGGAAAAGGGTGGGGAGACAAAACTGATAACTTCTTTGCTTCTGGTGGGTGAGGGTGAAATTGGTGAGTGCCAAAAATATGAGCTCAGAGAAGTAGCTTGTTCTGCTCTGAGCCCACATCTGTACACACCTCCTCATCTCTACAGATGGCCAGAAGGCTGAAGAGAGAACACAGTTGTCTAAATTTGTGTAAGAGAAAAGAATCATGACTCCCACCTTGGAGGCACATAAGAACCTCCTGTAACTGGGGAGTTTTCGACAGTTTAAAAAATTTGGTTGAATTTTCAGTCTTAGCAAATTTTGTGGAACCAGACACTGTTGCTAAATAAATAACTTTTTAAATTTTAATTTGTGGTAAAAGATGGTTGTTTGGAAGTGCTGTCTTTATTACTTCAAAACTGGCCTGCTAAGGAATATATTTGATCCAGAAGTCATCTCTGCATGCTTATACTTTAGCAACTTATAAGATACTTTTCCACTTTAGATTTCATGGTTCTTAATATTTTAGAAATAATAACTGTTACAGTCACAACAGTCATGGTGCTATCTGGATAAATCACGATAAAAAGCATGAAGATAAAACCAAAATATTTTTGCTTTCATGCTTTTTTTCTTCTATCATTACTATGGGAATGAGATTGTCTTTTACATTGAATATATTCATATGGTCTGCTTTATCTTTTGGGGGAATTCAGTAACTTTCCTTTTGTTAGCTCAGGAGATAAAGGATATTATTAAAAGCAGGTAATTGGGAGTCAGTACTATATAAGTAGTGATCTCTTGACCACAAACCTGGTTTTGTGGACGTGGCCTTATGTAATAAACTAGTAAAAGAGAGCAGCTTACGAAGTGCATCTTTGACAGGTCTCTGATCAAGGCCATTCTTTGCAGAGGAGTTGAATACTGAACGTCCCTGAGTTGTGACTGTAGATACTGTTCCCTTCCACCCTGATCACTGAGGAGCCTGAAACTGGAAACCTCCTGACCCTTTGAAAAACAAACGAGCAATTTTGTTTAACTTTTTGCTGTGGGTCAGGAGCCTGAGCTTCATGCCAAGTTTCAGTGTGATCCAAAGTACCACTGCAGACTTACAGGAAAACTCTTGCAATATGGAACTGATGAAGCTGTGTCTGTTGAGGGTCTGTGATTTATTACAGCACATTCTTAAAAGGGGAATAAAAGACGTCCTGCCCTAAACACCCTAAATGACAATTCTTA
This sequence comes from Hylia prasina, assembly GCA_013397195.1. Taxonomy (NCBI): domain Eukaryota; kingdom Metazoa; phylum Chordata; class Aves; order Passeriformes; family Sylviidae; genus Hylia; species Hylia prasina. The sequence goes on from VYXD01005102.1 coordinate 562,150, forward strand.
GGTGAAACATTTTGTGTTCCTTAATATGGCTTCTACATTAGTTTTAAACCAGCCACGTTACAAATGGATCTGCTCTTTCTGTGCAGTCGGGTGGTGACTGGCCTGTGTTTTGGTTCCCCTTGAGATGCTTCCAAGTGTGCTTTTAGTGGTGCAGCAGCAGCCCAGTGCCACTGTCATAACAGCATTCCACCCTCCGTGAGGAGTTGCAGCAGCACCACACATGGATGCACTGGTCTCTCCCTTGCATGATGAGGACACTCATCCTTCCTGCACTGTGTCTACAAAACTTACTCTGGTGGCTGTTCCATGAGGGTTTCAAAGGGAGCAAGTGTGCTGAAAGAAAATAAGGGTAAAGAGGATTTGGAAGCATTTGCAGAGAAATGTGCAACTCCAGAGTGGAAGTAAGCTGATTGGGATCAATGGATTGCCCAGGGAGGCAGAGGGAGTCCAGGAGAAACTGTCAAATGTTCCTTCTGGAGTATCCATTTACTGATGCTTCTGTAGTTACTGCAGGGTTTGAATATCATTGAACTGGTGCTTCTGCAGTTGCTGTAGAAACTGTTGGCTCAGGCTGTCTCCTTACAGTTCTCCTTCAGAGGAAGGACTGCTCAGGGAGAGCTTGGCTGGGCATGGGACTCACTGGTACGTTCTCTGTTTCTTTCACACTGCGATCTGCAATCTTTATTTTAATACAAATCCCTTGGCTAGCTTCTTTTCTTTTGCTTATAAATGTTTGATCTGTATGTGGTACTCACAGTAAAGGAGTCCTCTTGTGCCAGAAGAACAAAGACTTGCTTTCTGTTGGTGCTGGGCACCAGTGATTTGCAGTAGCTGCCTGGTTTTAGTGCCAGTTTTAGCAGGTGCACCTTGTCTCAATGAGTTCTCTTTGCCCTCATCACACAGCACAGTAGCAAGTCTCATGCACAGTCTATAGAAGACTGAATTTTGGCGGAGAGCTGAGGAGTTCAGGATTTACTGTACTTCCCCTCTCCTTTCTTTTCCTTGCTCTGCTTTCATTATTTGTGCTCCTCGTTACAGCTGGACGAGGTGATCGATGTAGGTCCTGCCAGCTGACAATACTCTAACAAAGTTTGAAGTATCTCCTGAAAAGATCAAAGTAGCCATCCTGAATGAACTCACAGGAGTTACAAACTGCTGTTGGATGGCTGGAGCTCAGTGTGGAGCAGCCTGAAGGGATCCTGTTTGAGAGCTGTGGTTTGGGTGTGGGCAGGGGAAGCCATGACAAGTGCACTCCTGGTCATCTGGGAGTTCCCAGTGGTTTTCTCTGATTTGTAGGAGAGATGCTCTCAGATCCTCTCCATCCTTTACATCTGACTTTGGATGTTTTAGATGGTCACTCAGTATCTAACATGAAAGCTGGAGTTTGACTGGTTGATTATTTTGTTGTTGTTTTAAGAAAGAGAAGAAGAAACTCCCTTATCCTCCACAGCCTGCTCCAATGTCAGCTGGAGCTTTCAAAAAGCGAAGTGGCAAAGAGAGCCTTTGGGTTTTTTCTTCAAAGGCAGTGATGTGCTAGAATGTGGTGTGCAGAGTGCTCAGTGCTGAGGAGCTGCCTGCAAAGCTTCCCCTTAACTTGCACAATGGCTCAGGTCCCTCGATAGTGTTCTGAAGCGTTCTTGTTTTTTGGCTCCTGTTCTTCCTGAGAACAGACTGTGTGTGTCCTGCTACCTGACAAAAGAGGGGCTCCACTGGCCTCTTTTGAAAAAGACACAAGGTTCCTGAGTCCTCAGCAGTTTGACTTTCAAAAGAGCACAGTGCTCAAAAAATTTGATGCCTGAAAGTAGGACACATTGTGAATTAGGTTCCTGAGTTTAATCATACCATATTCAAATACTGAATTGCTAATGTGACTCTCCTGAATGGACAGGTAATTGTTGTCAAGCGTTTCCTGTGACAGTTTGCCAAGCTGACCTGTGAGGAACCCATGATCCTGCAAGGGAGACTGAATAACAAAAGCAGCCAGGAATGCAATGTCTGTTCAAATTAAACTAATGAAGCCTAAGTAGGTGGAAAGCTAGAAAGGGGAAGAGGATGCTCCACGCTTGGTGTGTGTAGTAAATGAAAATCTTAACACTGTTCCAAGAGCTACCACTGAGTGACTGTGGCCCTGAGCAATCACTTGAATTTTTGGGCAGTGGGGTCTCTTACCCATGCAAACAGCACAACATTTACACCCATCACAGCCATTAGAGAAGTGATGTTTGAAGAGTTGTGAAATTCTTGTATATGTAAAGTCCAATTTCGGGTTTTTTGCTAGTAAAAGTATATTGAAACTTGATAACTGCAATCAAAATAAAAAAGACTGAGTAATGTTTTTTCAGTCTCTTGTAAAGTCCAGCATGGAGGTTGCCATCTCCCCCAGGTTAGCAAGGGGAGGGTGGGCAGTACTGCCTGTTACTGGGAGATAGAGAAGTAATTTCCAAGCTTTCTTTGGTTTGTTACCTCTGAGCTGTTTCATTCAATTTATTCTTAGTGGTGTTGAAAAACACACTTTATCTCTTGAGTGGCTGCAGAAACTTTGCAGGGTTTGCCAGTTCCGCAAAGCTCCTTGGTGACATCTGCATGCTTTGATACCTCATTGCAGTATTTAGGAATGAGATCAGTCCAGAAATGCAGAATATTCTCCCCATGGTAAATGAGAAAAAATGGCAACAACCACTTGGACTGCAGTTCTGTTAAGTGGTGTTATTCACCAAACTGTGCTTATCCTTCAGTGGCGAGAACATTGGTTCCTCTATTAGCTTTTAACTTTCATGGCAATATTCCAAGAGGAAAAACCAGTACTTAAGTTTCATTCTTCGCACAGAGATAAATGGAATGTCTCTGTCATTTGTCTGAAACCATGTGGTGAAAGGCATGTGGGTTTTTTCCTAACGGATTTGGAGAGTAATAGGACAGACCATGATTTGGATTGCACAAGACACGTGCTGGGTTACTTTAAAGTCTGCCAAGTTCTAATGTGCAATTTCTAGAAAATTTAGAACAGAAACATCTGACTGTCTGCAGAAATCATGCTTCTAAATTTAACTTCTGGGTTTTGTGTTGGTAAAGCTTGAAATTGCCTGGTAATATTTGTCCACTGAATTTCAGGGACAGCCCTTCCTTGTGTTGACAGTGTTGCACTGGTGGTTCTGCTGTTCTGTCCCTGGTCCTGCAGTGGGTGAATTATAAATGCTTTAAAGCAAAATGCTCAGTGAAAACGTGTTAGCTAGGTTTAATTACTTTTTGTTTTTGTCAAAACAAACTACAAGCCTTTGCAAGAATGTTCTTTTACCTTGTTATTGTTTTCTTCAATGTATTTCTGCAGTTAATAAATAATGACCTAACTCTCCCGGGCCAGTAAGAACTGTTTCTGAACACCCTGTTCCACCAAGTGTAGGAGTTTGCAAATATCACTGAGAAAGCCCAATACAAGGACTTTTGTTTCCACGATAGAAGAGCTGTGCAAAGTGAAGAACCAGCAGAACCAAGTACTCTTTCAGTGCAAAAAGTATTTATGTACTTTTTTTAAAAAAATGGATTTTTTTCACTAACACAGAAGTGTCGGCTTATAGAGATGAATTTTGTTTAACTGTGGAATAAGGTAGATTGATGGCATTATAATTTGACATTCTTGCATTGCTAAAAGTATAGTTCTGGACTGAAAACCAGGTAGGTTTTCGTGCTGACAAGAGCAAGAGTTCAATATAATGATAGTGTTGACATGGACACAGATTTCCACATGTGGCTGAGCAGACAATAAAAACATTTACAGTCTAATGTGGACTGAGGGATGAAAGGGTTTCTATCTCCCTGCCCACCTGAGGAGAACACCCTCAGTCTGTGGCAGCTGGTTCCTAATCCTGGTTTTGATCTGCCTCTGCATCCGGAGCTGTGTGCTCTCCTACCCTGGCAGGCTGTGGCTTCCCAAGTGCAACTCCTTTTGAGAAATAAAATAAACCCCATCAATGTTGCATTTAGGCACAGCAGGTTTCCTGTTATCAGGGGAACTGAAGTAGCCAGACACAAACTGCAGCTAATGGCCCAAAATAAACTACCTTTGATTGTTTTCCTCTACTCTTTCCCTGGACAGTAATTCCAAGTGTTACTTTTAGCAGCTCTGGCATAGGAAGGGAGCTCTGGGGGGAGAGGGTTCTGTTGTTGTGAGCTGATGTCCCTTCAAGGCTGAGAGCACTTGGAGAGCTGGTATTGACTGGCCAGGCTGTTTGCTGCTCCCAGATAAAGTGGGGTTTGCCCCTGCTCCAGGAGCTGCCTGGCTGGGGTGTTACTGACCTGTCCAAGGGGCTTCCTGGGGCTCCTGGCAGCTGTGCTGCCTCCCAAGATCTCATCCTGTTTTGCTGTTCAGAGATTTGTTGCTTGATGCTGGTAGGAGAATGCAAAGGCTGAGGAAGTTTCTTTAGCAAATGAAGAGCTGGAAGTGTCTTTGGTGCTCTTGTGAGTGGCACAATGGAGATGACATCACTATCTATACAGAGAAATTAAAGTAATTCATAGGCCTGTAGGAAATGTAAAGAAAGAGGCCAAACCAGCAAAGTTGTGTCTGTGGTTTAAAAATGCTATCCACCTGGGACTGGTGCATTTATCCTGAGAGCTCCTTTTTCTCACCCAGATTTTATTTGAAGTTCAAAAGATAAAAAAAGATTAACTGTAGCTTCTCAAGTTGGAGATCAAGTACTTAGCACAGTTCTGTTCTCCAAAGATACTGGAGAATACAGTGTTACAGACACCTAATTTAACTAATCTTTTTTCTTTGTAATTTCAATGACCTTTTAAAATAAGCAAACAAAAAAAGGCTGTGAAATTCATTACTCAGCTCAGGATGTTCCTAAGGATAAGACTAATAGATAGAACTTGGGCTGAGGAATTAATTTTGTAACCTAGCTTGTGGTCTACGAACTGAGCATTTCCACCAGTGATGGTCCCTGCTAAAGTCATCCTTTTTTTCATTTCATGGCTGTACTGTGCCGTGCAAACTGGAGAGAGGAATAATAGATGAGTTTTCCAAGTGAAGTTGGCAGATCTGACAGCACATGCGTGCAGTGGAGATCTGCTGAGGCAAGAGGATGCTGGATTGAGCCCATCTAAAATATTTTTAGACTCATGGTTTTCCAGGGAAATAGGACTTTTGTTTTTATTTACTAATTCTGTACATTTCTAAATATGTTTGTGGCTCTTTTTCTTCCTCTTAGCCAAGCTGAGACTTTCTACTTCAAGATCTTGTCCAAGGCACATGGTGGACTTGGGTCACAAATGACAATTCTTTCCCTGCCATCTCAGGCTGGTGTGGTGTTTTACTTTGATGGATATTGTTGCTAGCTTTTATACCTAAGTAACCTCATTCAAATATTTTGGTAGGGTTATAATGCATTTGAATTGTGTTCTGAGGCTGAAAATGGAGGGCAGCCAGGGTATCCTTCCTCAGAGAGAAACCCCAGTACTCTCTGTTGAAGTGGTGCTGGGTTCTGAAGGGTTCCAAAAGAGGCAGTTTTGTTCCCTAAACAGCCCAAGATTTTAGCTACAAATTCTGTTTCAGACCTCTCTGTGGCACTGCATGTTGCGACATTGAATCAAAATAACGTGGTTGGATGGGCAAGAGATGGCAAGAGAAAACACTTAAAACCTTAAGCTTTTAGTAACCCAGAAACTTTGTCAATGTGTTCTTTGACAAAACAGCCAATTAGTCAGAAAGGCAAAAATTAACCTGAACTTGTTCAGGAGTCAGAGTGGAACTAAAACATGGGAAAAGTCAGATGGAGGATGTGCGCTGGCTGGGAGCACAAGAGCTTTTTACACAATACTCCTGTACAGAGTCTAGTGATCTTCCATTCCAAATCCTTTTAAATCTTCTCTCTTTAATTAAAAAAAAAGAGAAGGCACTGAGGCAGCAAGACTGACATACTAGAAAATGCATTTCAGGGGAGAGTCATGAATGTTTAAACTGGCTGAAAGGCAGCCAGGCACAGTAACCAGGGGGATTTGCAACACTGAAAACACAGGGTCTGTATAATTGACATCAGGGAAGAAATTCTGGGAAGAAACTTCCTTAAACTTCACCATTGAGGGTTGCTGAAATTTTAGTCTGAAGGAGAGCATTTATTCTTAAAAACTTCTTAATGCTTTGACACTTCATGTAAACACTGGGAAAACACAACTCTCAAAGACATATTTGCATTGATGTTATTTGAAAGAATTACTAAATTTGCTTTGTTTATAACCAGAGCTTTAGGATCCATGTTGCTTTTCTCTTTCCTCTTACTAATTCCCAGGCTGTGCATTAGCCTGCAGAGCAGGGGACAGACAGTAGAGCCAAAGTGTTGGTCTGTTGCCTCATGGAACTGAGAAAAAGTGCAAAGCACCAGTACAAGCAGATCCAGCGTTACTGTAGGAGAGTCTGGGCTTTGTTGAAGTTGTATTTTATTTCTTGCCAGCACAGAGGGAACGCCATGCTTTTCCAGCCTTTTCCATGCGTGTGCCTTTGCCTCCTTGGCGGCAGCTCCCCCATCCTGGCTGAGTCGCTGGGCTGCAGCTCGGGTCCACCTGCACAATCCCATATTCTATGGGATATGAATCACAGCAGCAAAGAAACTGGGGCACTGCAGCTATTTCAGTGAAGCTGAAGGGTGCTGGGGAAGGAATGTCCCCGTTCTGAATCTCCTCAACATCGTGGCTGCTTCCTGTGCTGGTTTCTGGACCAGCGAAAGCCTTGCAGGTGAAGGCAGTGCTCACAGATCCAGGGACGTGGGGAGTCTCTGGGAGTTTGGGATGTGCAAGGCTTTAGTGCTGGGGTGTGCTGCAGGACAGGGCTGGCGTGGTGAGGACCCAGCATGGCACAAACTGGGTGGAGGAGGTAGAACTGTGATTCTCTTTTGGAGAATGTGATGTCATTTCAGGCATAGATCCAGAATTTTGTTTAAACCAGCTCTGTCTCTGGGAAAATGACATTGCAGATGGTGAGTGTCATCTCAGTGTAATGTAATCCTGTTATTAATTTGGTTAATTTTTCAACTGTAAATGAATGCAGTCTGAGTTAAGAATTTCAGATGATTTTGAGTGTGGATGTCACACTGTGACTGCAAAGTACCTTCATGTTTGCTTTGACCAGTTTAGCCAGGAAAGCAGGAATGCAACGTTAGGGTATCTCAAGTCACAAATCAGTTCAGTGTTTCACAGACACTGAGAATCCAGTGGTGGTTTCTGTCTCATCTCAAATGAATACCTTGCTATTCATTATTTATGTACTATCTAATCTGTGAGTTTTTATTTAAGACACCTGCCAAGAAATGCACCCTTTAAGATATTTTGTCTTCTGCAGTGCTCAGTTTTACAGGCAATTTAGTTTTGCGTATTTCTTACTGTTTGAACAGTAAGAACTGTTCATGTGTCAATTCGTCATTTAAGTGTCAGCATCTGGTTCTTAAAACTTTTTGCACTTGGTCTATCTCTAGTCAGTCTTGCATCTTGACACCCATACCACGAGGTGAAGGCAATTTCAAAATTATTTCATTGGAGATCGTGTGTAGCCCTGGCTCTGATGGGGGTTGTGCAGGTTTCAGGGAATGTGAAACAAAAAAAATCTAGAGGGAGATGTAAAAAATCTATGTAAAAAATACCTCGAGGTCTGCACCTGGTGTGCTGCTCTGAAGACCACCTGGTGAGTGTGCTGAATTCCTTCCTGTCCTCAGGACTCTGTAGTAGGTTCAATCCCAGGAGGATTTATATTCTTTCCAAAACTGTTATCTTTCTTATGCATTGCAATTCAACTAGCTGCAGTTATTTCTACTAATGTCTATTTCTTTCTGAGACTGGATGGTGTGATTCTAGCTAAAACAGCATTTTTTTTCCTCAAATGATTGCAGATGTGCTCACACAGTGCCTCTGTTGTTCCTTTTTTAACCTTCCTGTTAGGCTGGTAATGATTTCCCCTTAGACCATCTTTTCACCTTCTTTCCAGGAGCTAAAAATATGAGCTGCACTCTGCACATCCCTGTTTCCTTTACCTTAATGCATTAATTTAGATTAAGTAATTGCTTGCCTTTGATTCTCCAACTTCTTTAATTACTGTAGCAGTGTGATTTCTTTTGGCTCTTTTTTCATTCCTTCCTCTGCAGTGGAAGGGAATCCATGTGTTCAGTGATTTTCAGCTGCATCTCTGACCCGAGGGTCGTGCCTTGGCACAGATGGATTCTCTCCAGGAGCTCTGCAGTCGCTTCCTGCACGCTGACAAGTGGGCAGCTGTGCTCCTTGCACTCTGAGCCCTGTCAGAGCTCTGGACCCTGGAAGGTGACTTTGATTTCTCTCTTCTGATGCTTACATGTGCTGTGGTTCCAGATCTGCTTATCAAGTTTGTGCCTACCCTGTCTCTGGCACCTAAAGCTGGGTGTGGGGGCTGCCTGGCAAGGGCTGCTCCCAAGAGATCTCCGAGCACAGGAGCCTTTGGTAGAAATATTATGAGAACTGAACAGGCAGGAGTAATCCCAGACTCCAGTATTTGTTCTATAAAGTGCAAGGGCTTGCCAGAGGAAGTACCTTTTCAGCTTCTAACTATAGTGTTGCTTTGTAATTATTCATCTGGATGGAAAATTCCAGCCTTCTAAAGGTTATCCCAGATGCAACTTTGCCAGGAAATGCATTACATGGAAAATAATAAAACTCCTATGAATACACAGTCTCCAGGTGAAATTGGATGCTGAGCATAGTGTTGGAAGCAGTCTGAGCCTTGTTAAATATGTGTCCCAGTGTTACAGGGCACTGTTGTCCACAATGCTGCTGGGGCTCTGAGTGGCCAGGATTTCTCTTGGTGTGGTGGGGAAGGAAGTTCCATACAAGGAGCTGGGATTTTAAATAGTGAATATCTGCACAAGGCACAGGTCAGTCATATTTTGCAGATTTCTCTGCCCTGTGCTCCTCTCTGAATCCTCATGAACCGTATTTCTTATCTGTTCCCCCCGGTTTGTTGATACTTTTAACATGAGGGAAAACTATTTTGATATTTCTCTGTCAGTTATTTTGACATTAATCAACACTGCAGATCTTGTTTTGTTTGGTGTCTGGGTACATCATAAAGAGAGTTGCTGAAAGAGTTCAATTACAATATCAGCATCTCTGCCAAATGTATTGAGCTGTTCTGAAAAGCGGCTTGTCTTTTCTGACCCAGATACACAGTTTCCAACTGTGGGAGATGCTGCCAGAAAGACTCTTGGCAGAAGGCCAGCAATAAAATTCTACTGCAGAAAAACACAACATATTTTCAGCAGCACTTTGTGTGGTGTGATGAAAAATTACCTGTCTCCTGAATGCAAAGCAGAGGCTAAAATAAACTTCCAATCTGAAGTTGCAAGCCTCTCATTCTGACTTTTGAAGGTAACAAAAACCAGTATAAATTCCAGTTATTTTCTATTACTGTGTGTGATACACCTTGGGCTGTGTTAGATACTCATTGCTTTGTTATTAGCAACTTCTGTTGTTCTTGCTGCCCTGTCAGTATAAACTCTGTTTGCTCCTGGGGTGCTGCACACTGCAAACTGCAGCTCCCCTGGGCAGATACTGGTGTCAGGGTAGATTCAGAAAGAGGAGTGTGTTTTAAATGCTTCAGCTGAATATTGTTAGCATGTGCCTTCTTGATGGAGTATTGAAAACGAATTTTCATGGTGGTGTACTTGGCCTGGCCAGGAGCCTGGAGAGCAGCTCACTGAAGTGAGGGGTTCGGAGCTCTGGTGTCCAGTGACCCAAATTTCCTCTTCTCTGTTGCACCAGTAACACTTCTGTGCAAGGTGCTGCTGCAAGGGGATACTGGGGGGGACAGACACAGTTCATGTCTCCTTTCTAGAGGCTCAGAGCACCCTAATTCTGGTATTTTGGTCCCCGTGGAATCCAAGTACCTGTTTCTTCTGCCTTTTCACCTCCCTGTTCAGGCACTCAGAGGTAGCTGAGCATATTCATCACCCCTGGCTGTTTAACTGCCTGTCCCCTGGGAATGCAGCTGCAGATGCAGGAATATCTCCTACTACAAAAGCCTCATCTGAAATTCTTTTTGCTTGTCTTGAGCCAAAGCATAAACTTCCTCTGTGAAGGATGGGATGTTTAATGGAAACGTTGCTACACTGTCATGGTGTTTTAATAACATTTCTAATGTGTCAAATCCCCAGTGATTTTAAACCACACTGCAGACTCTGCACAGCTCCACTGTGACCTGGTTTGGAGACAGAGATTATTTACTCTTGTTTTACACTTTAGGGGCACATGATGCAGAGCACAAGTGACTTTTTCAAGGTCAGTAAGGTCTCAGTTGTGCAAGGAGCTTCCTGTACAAGTTTCCTTGCAAGGGTGGGTGGCTGCCCCTAGGTAAGACAGCCACACATTTAAATATTGTGCTTTTTAGTCTGAGGATCAACTGTTACTTCCCTGAGGATGCAGGAGCAAATATCCTGTTATAGTCTGGTAGTGAGGCTGTTGGATTTATGGAATTGCTGCTCACTTCACATAATGCTTTCTGATGTATTTGGTGCTGAGCTATGTTATGCTGCCTTAGTCCATATGGTTGGAGCAGATTTGATTTTGGTTTTCCTTAATTTAATTCTGTGTGCTGTCAAATGTACTTTATTCTGTATATTGTGTCTGCACTTTTATAGTAAACTCCCTCCTGTTTAGTGCTTTTGTTGAAAATGTTCTCTCAAAGTCTGAACTAAAATAGGGTTTCACTCCTATGCGTGTTTCTGAAATATTCGTAGGATGTTAATGACTTGGAAGACATAGTGTATCAGCTTCCACTCAATTTTCAGCCTTTTTTTCCAGCTTTCTGAATTTTATAATAAAGATCCCTTTGTAATTAATCTATCTGTGCCCTGACTTCAGCCATGCACTGCTGAAAAAAAGGGCAGGTAAAGAGCTCATAAAAAAACCTTTATCCAACAGCCTTTACTTGTCACTGAAAACTGAACCTGTCTCAAAAACAAGAAAACAGGTCACTGCTCCATACACTGCTAAGGACAGGTATTGGTGTTTTCACTTCACCAGCCCATTGTGGCTGTGACACATCCATTTGCAGCCTGGTTTGGATTTTGCAGGAACATGAAGGCACCGGGCACAGGCAGGGCTGCCCCAGGAGTGAGTGCAGAGCCCGGGGAGGCTCCCTCAGACCTGCCCTCTGAACAGCACCCTGCTCAGCACCTGCTGGGCACCAGAACTTGCTCAGCCAGCTATCTCTGTCCATCAGAGCCCAGGGAGGCTCCCTCAGACCTGCCCTCTGAACAGCAGCCTGCTCAGCACTTGCTGGGCACCAGAACTTGCTCAGCCAGCTATCTCTGTCCATCTGCCTGCCACAGCCTGGGTGAGCTGATAAGCAACACCCTGCAGTAGTCTTGGGAGGGAGGCCGGGCTGCAGTGTTGGTGGAGTCGGGAGACATTGTACTGGGCATATGCAACACATTCCAGTGCCCTTCCCTCTAGCTGGAATTGCTAAGTTACAGCTACCACAGAAGGTAACAAACCAAAAATGTGCAATGTGGGAGTGACAGGGAAGAAGAGTAGGTGAAGATAGCAGGAATTGAGTTTGGAGAACTAATTTGAAATAGATTATCTAGAACGTGTCTCATAAAAGTCTCTCTAGTTTGCTATCTGCTGACTAAAGTTAGTATTAATATTATTAAAAAGCAAAACGATCTTGTGAAGAGTCTGGCTGGTTCTGGAGATAGTGAAAGGCTGTTGAATGTGGAGGAGCTTATGACTAGTTCACAAAAGAAATACTGCCAAAGCAGTGATCTTTGCTTAGTTTTCCTCCCAGCTGCCCCTGTCTGACTTCCAGAATCTCTTAAGAGAAAGAACATCCCGTTCATTGATTGCTTCTGGGAAACAGTTTGCCAGAGTGTTAATATACCTTGGTGGGCACAGAGCCTCTGTGATGAGAAGTGGGGTCAGTCAGGGTTTTCATTAGCTTGCTTTTCTCAAGTATTTTTAGTATGACTACACTTCCCTCCCTTGAGGTTTCTTCCTTGGCAATTTTCAGATGCTGGAGCAGACAGGTTCCTGCACAGTGTTCTTGTCTGGCTTTTTGTTTTATCCCATTCTACATCCTCAGTTCAGTGGTGTGACATACAAACAACTGTCAGGCCCTTGCTGCCAAAGCTACCGGTCCTGTAAACCTGCTTAATTTGTTCCTAACCAGGGAAATAGGGAAGTAGGATCTGCTGTTACCTTTTCCACTGTCACATTCAAATCTCTGTGGGATGCAACATTTTAATTATTCCCTGTCACATCACAGGTTTAAGTATCTCCTCAGCTTTCAAGTCATCTCACCTATCCCTCTGCTGTTGCCAAACATGCTTTTAATCTCTAACAATGTCAGGCTTCTCTGACACACAATATGCAAAGCATTGCTGGAGAAGGGGGGTCAGCATACAGGAGAAAAGGAAAACATTTTGTGTGTGTGTGTCAATCTGCAGAAATTTACTGACTGGGTTTCCAATTGCTTCAAAACGTTGCTGGAGAGCTGATGCAACAATATGTGTAGTGAAAGGAAAACAGGAATTTTCTGCAAGGACTGGAGTGTCTTGCTGTGCAGTGAGCTTATGCTTCCCTCTCTCACATTACCTGCTCTGTTATTCTGCTCTTCTCTCTCACAGAGCATTTCTTTGCAGTTTTATGCTGCCAGTGCTGGTGTTGTTTCCCAGTTTAGTACAAGAAGGCTGCTCTTGCAGGATCTTCTCCGTGCTGTGTGCTGGGAAAGGCAGTGCATGGGCAGCACAGGCAGTGTGGGTGATTTCAGCTCCTCACAAGTCTGACGTCTGCAGTTTGTTAGAATGTGCTTGTCTGTCTTTAAATAACAACTTGCAGTTATTGCAACCTGAAGCCTTGGTTCTTGTGCAGCACCTGACACAGGATCCAGAGCTGCACTGAGGACTTCCACAGAGAATTACTTTGTGGTAATTAAATGTAGTGTGTTTGAGTCCTAGGGTGCACGTGACACAAAAATAGAGACTTGGTGAGCTGGTTTCACATAGAGCATGTTTGTCATGTTGGACTTCCTGTCTTCCTCATCCCAGAAGCTGGGATTGCCAGGTGGCTGACAAACCTCCCTGGGATCAGCTCTAACTGGCAGGGGAAAGCCGTTACATTGTGTGGGCACATCACAAAAAGTTGCTTTCCACAGTGACATCTGTTTGCTCAGATATAAATGGATCAGTGACCGTCCCACCTGGATCAGTGGTTTGCCTCATGTGCTGCATCCAGCACTTCTGGAATCAACACGCCATCACTGCTGATTTCAAGTTGCTTCTCTCTTTTTGCAGGTGAATTAGAGAAAGTGACTCCCAGAGCACCTTGGCTGTATGAACTCTTGAGCTGTCAAGGGACTGAGAGGCTTATGAAGAGGTTCTGTCAGGCAAAACAGTGCTTAGCAAAGACACCAAGGAGGAGGGAAAAGGAGAAAGGGAGGGAGAGAGAGCTGAAACACTAACAAACCATGGTAGGTACTCGTTGTCTTTCACAGGGGTGCATTAAAAGTGTTTTCTGCTGCCAGGCTTGCATGGGGCCTGATCAAACCCAAGAGGGGATTTTCTGACCTTGTGCTAACTGAGGGATGGTACTGTGTGCTTTGAGCAAAGCAAGTGAGGTTTGATGTATTGTCAGCCACTTAAAGCCAGAGAGTGTTCTTGTGAGCCTGCAGTACATGAATTATTAAATACGAACGAAGGGGATGCTCATAAGGTTTTCTAATAAAACTGGCATTAGCAGGCTGTAGCAAACAGCATCAGTGACCTTGAACTTGCAGATTTCATTACCAAATGCTCACATTCCCCTTCCACCTCTACCTCACAAAGGCAAGTTTGGATTATTGACATCCATGTGTGTGATTGAAGGTGCCTCTGTGCACACTCCTGACAGTGTAGATGAAATGTGTGTAGCCAAATATACCTGGTGTGTATGGCTTAAGTGAGGAGTCACTTCTCATCTGGGTTTGGCTGCAAATAGAAATGCCAGAGATGTGGGATTTCTAAAGATGTGCAAGTATGAAGTATTGTGATGGTGAGATTCTGAAATGTGTTCACAAAAAGGCAATAAACCTACTCTGTTCCTGAACAGTATGAGTGGAGAGCAGTTTAAACGTATTTATATATTTTTAAGCCCTCAAAGGTTATTACTGAGAGAATGGAAATGAGAATAAATGCAATAAATTTTAAATACAATTGCTAACATTTGTGTTGCTGCAGTTAGGCTGTGTGTTTATATTTGTTTAAAAAAAGGACCTAAACCAAGACTTCTCCCAATTACAGAGTGAAAGGGAGAAAGACCACTTTGCAAAGCAGAGTTGTTAATATATGTTAAATAGTGTCCCACTCTGTCATTCTTTTCAGCCTGACTTGTGATGAGGAGTTGATCTTATCAGCCCCTCTTCATTAGTGAAGAAAATGCATCTCATAATTAGGAATTACCAATTTGTTTCTGTTCCACTGCTGTAGCTGACATTTCACAGGGTAGAAGATGGTGGGTGAGTTGTTAAATGCAGCTTGGCCGTTTCCCTGCAGCCCTGTATCCTTGTTGTGGATAACCACAAGAGGGACCTCCTGGAAGCATTTTGCAGCCTATCAAACTGCAGGGGATAAAACCAGCCCCCGATGGAGGAATTGTTACTGCCCAAATTATCCATCTGGGTAGGAACACAAAAATTAGGAAGGGATTCATGTCATGACCTTCAATGGAAGAGACACAGGGAGTGCAATAAACCAGGAAATCAGGGACAGTTCCTTAATAAGGCTCCAGCCCAGGGGCCTCTGAGGTTGTTCAGAGGCCCTTTGTGTCCTTAGAAGTGGGTACACCTACAAATCCATGAAGTAGGGGTGAAAATGACACCTAATTAAGGTGCTTAAGTGTAGGAGGAACAGAGGGGTTTGTTGCTCTGGGAGGCTTTCAGCAGTGACTGATGGGTCTGTAGAGACCAAGACTTACTGCTGCCCATGCCACATGTCTGCACTGTGATCACAGCTGCTCTGGGGCACTGTTTAGATCAAAAATGTCTCACTTGAATAGTCTGCAGCAAACCCAAAACTTCCTAGCACAGGTTACCCAGCTAGTGAAGTTTACCTCCCTCAGCAGGATCACTCAGGACCCTGAGTTTCACTGCAGGCTTTTTTAATTAGCACTCTAGTTTAATCTTCCTATTCATTTGAATGTTTTTAAAAAAGAACTTTCAGTCTCTTACCGTTTATCTTTATTCTCATCTCCATTCATGCCTTTGTAAATCCCTGCGCAGTGGCTGAGCCTCTCACAGTGCTGTACTGCCTGTGACTTCATCTGCAGCAGCAGCAAACCCAAGAGGGATTGGCTCTTTGCCTGTTCCAAGGTGTGCAGCTCTTGTCCCTGGCATAAACAGAGGAGAGGTGGCTGCACTCAGCAGAATATGCACAATTGTATTTGGAGAGTATCAACGCCTTTTTACAAAACGGGAATCATCTCTCCTTGCCCACCCTCCTTTCCACATGCTATGCCCAGTCTGCCCCCTCCCTGCCAGGCAGGGCTCCCACTCAGGCAATGTCCTATGCCCCATCAATGCTCCAGTAACTTTGTTCTCTTTTCTTCCTGTTTCCCACTCTGCCACAGAGATCGATCCGATCTTTTGCTAACGATGACCGCCACGTAATGGTGAAACATTCAACCATTTATCCATCTCCAGAGGAGCTTGAAGCTGTCCAGAACATGGTCTCAACAGTAGAATGTGCCCTTAAGCATGTTTCTGACTGGATGGATGAGAAGAACAAGTCTGCCAAGTGTGAGGGTGATGTGGAAGCCAAGGAGGAAGCTGCAGAAGGCACTGCCAAGTGAGTGAAGCCTCAGCTCACAACATATCCCTGTGCTGCTCTCAATGGCTCCTTTCCTCCAAATAAGAGACACAGTGTTACCTGGGTCTGCTGCACATGAATGTTCACAGAAGGAGGGGGATATATTTGGACTTCTTGAGGTGGGAGCACGTGGGGGCCATGCTGGGAATGGCAATAAGCCCAGTGTGGGTAGCAGTTGCTCTCCATTTCTTTGCTTATTTTACTGTGATATTGTGAAGTTGCATTTTCAGCAGTTTGAAGCAAATACAATTCCCTGGAACACACCAGTGGAAATCAACAGCCATGTGCTTGGGGGCTCCTGCAGTCTGATACACAAAAGAAGGTTTTATAATCCAGCAAACAAAGTTTCCTAAGCCTCCATTACTTTCCATTATTGCCATAGTTTAACCCCAGCTGGCAACTCAGCCCCACATAGACGCTGATTTTTTATTAAAAAATAATCCAAGTGTGCAGTAAATGCTTTGGAGACAACTGGATGAGACAAAAGCTGGTGCTGGCCTGTCAAAACAGCATTTCTAGTATTTTGCTCCATGCTTTTAAACAATCCTAGTCTACAAAACTGGCTTTTGTCAGTGTCCCCATATTGCTTTGAAAATTCTTTACTGTGGCTCTTAAAGGTTCCCCTAAACCGTAGCTGGAGAGTAAAATCCCCTTTTAATTACCTTAAATTGTTTCATTTCCAGGGATCAGGGTGGTCGGACATTATGTGGCGTTATGAGAATTGGCTTGGTTGCAAAGGGCTTGCTGATCAAAGATGATATGGATCTGGAGCTGGTTCTCATGTGCAAAGAAAAACCCACAAAGACCTTGTTAAGTATTGTTAAAGACAATCTCCCAGCTCAAATTCAGGTGAGTTCATTTGGAGCAGTCCTCCCACAATGGCTGATAGCACTGCAAGGGCTATTTGGGGAAAGGCTGGAATTTGTTCCCACAAGAAAGACAAGTGATATAAAGGAATATAGTCTGAATCTAGGACAGCCTCTGGGGCATGTGACATGTTTAATGTGGTGACATGAAGTCCTTATTCACAAAATGTAACCTCTGAGTGCTGTTGCCCTACCCCTGTTTGTGCTGTCAGTTCCCTGGGAGGGCAGCTGGCCTCTGTGTAGCTAACCCAGGGTGGGCTTGGGCGCTCTGCTCCACCCAACATGAGCTGAACTGCAGAAACCTTCCCTGCTCAAGTGTGTCACTCAGTCCCTCTTGTTGTCCCCTGCCTGAACCTGCAGTTCCCCATTGCAGCTGCTTTGCTTGGGCTGTTCCCACATAAACCCCTGTGTGCTGCCAAGGTGAGAACATGTCACTTTAGGTGGTCACTCGTTTGGGCTCATGTTAATCAGGAGCTCACATTAGTTTTATTTATGGCTACTTACTCCTGATGGTGGTATCCAGCGGGCAGCAGTTGCAGCTTGTTTAGGGATACCACCTCTGTGACAGAGCTCTGAGGCTGAGGAATCAGTCCAGCTTCCAGACTCACCAACACTGGTGCCAAGGAACTGCCCTCAAATGTTCCACTGCAAGCACCCCTGTCCAAACCACAACCAAACTCCTTCTGCTCTTCTCCTGATCTGCTTTTTTCCCCATGTTTCACCATTCTTGACAGATGTTAGTTCTCACCATTCATTTTCTCACACAAAGGGCTTGTTTTAGTGAGCTAATATTGTTCCTAGAGATGTGGCCTATCCATAGCTAAAAATGCAAATGATCTTTTGAGTAGTAAAGAGTAAATTTTACTTGTTTGAAAAAGATGGGAGGTATTGAGTATTAAAGAATAACCTTGTAGTGTGGCATGAAATGAGGAGGGTTGAAAGTGAGAAGAAAAATTAGTATGTGCTTCAAAAAAGTGAGATAAAGTAAGAGAATAGACATAATTAAAATATGTGAAGACTGAATAAATTCAAGGGACAGGCAGGTAAGATCCTGTGGGGAAGGACTGTGAGGGATTACAGAAAAGATGAGGGAAGAGGACTCTGACTCATGAAATGCTCCAACTGTTGTGGGCATGGAAGATGAGGAGAGGCTCTGCAGAGGGATCAGATGCTGGAGGCGAAGGAGGGTTTAGGCCCATTAGTGGACAAAAGGAGCAAGTGAGGCACAGAGACTCAGGAGCTTCTGCTTTGCTGCTTTCAAGGCTCACGGTGAGCAGATGCTCAGCCATTTTCATGCCAACAATAAAGGAGCTGCAGAGCAGATTGCAGCAGGGAAGGGTTTGGAATAGACATCCTAACTACGGTCTGCTGAACCAGACTCCACACAAAAGGAGTGGCTGGAGGCCTCTGAGCCATCTGTGGCTGCCCTTGTGCTTCTGGTGGGTGAGAGAGGTCCCAAAGGGCTCCTGAAAGACCTGCAGAGAGATCAGTGCAGAGAACTCTGATACAGTGCACATTAATGGAGCAAACCGTAAGGCAGTTGTAGCACTGGCTACAAAAGAAACGTTTTAAATTGTTTTTAATGAGGGAGGCAAGGCCGCCTTTATTGCAATGCCCTGTAGCCTTCTCATTAGCTGAGGCACATACACAGATTCTTCACTTTTTCAGTCGATTGGGAGAGTCTTGAAATCTTTCTTGGTGACTTTCAGAAACTTACAGAAGAGAAGTATCTGGTGGAGGAGCATGTAAATGAGGCAGCTATTGTTATCCATAACACAAAGGAGCCCAAGCTCACTTTGAAGGTGATACTCACATCCCCTCTCATCCGAGATGAAGCAGAGAAGAAGGAAGGAGGTACACAGAGCGTTTTAACTTGGTTTTAAGACTGTTCTAGCTAAATGTCCTGACTGTGCAGCACAGGATTAATTGGGAAGTAGGTTTTTAATTGTGCATCATGTACTGACTAGACTGGCTATTGCCACCATGAGTTACATTATTTGTAACTTAAAAAGACAGCAGTCACTTAATTTTCATGCAAATATGTGTAGTTTTCCTTTGCAAGCAATATTCCTACAGTGTTAACTTCAGAAGTTAGTTCTTCTTTCAGACTTGCAATTTAATTCTTGAGCACCTGGCGCTGCACAGTCTTGTTTGCAAATTAAGTCAGTCAAGTGGGATTGGTTCATAGTTTCTTGAAAAACTCACGAAAATGTTTCTCTTTATGTAAAAGCCCTCTCCTGCAAAGCTCGCCAGTGTGTCATCCTGGCCCTCAGTTTTTATTGATTGATGATGTGTATGTTTCTGGCTTTGAGAATTTCCTTCCTGGGATACAGTTGAAGTTATGGTGCTGCGATACAGCACTTTTGCTTCTGAATTGAACGTTGTACCTCATGTCCTTAGAGCAAAATAGTTCTAGAAAACTGTCACTTAGTCCTTTGCGTTCCTTCTCCCTCACCGCGGTGTCCTGCACAGCTCCGTGCCCGTGCTGCAGGAATGGTGCCTGTAGTACCAGTGAGGCTGGAAACCAGACTGTGAGCGATAGAGAAGAGAAATGTAGCCATACTTTGTTGTATTTTTAAAATCTTTTCAGTAATTTCTGCTTCCGCTTCCCAAACCTATCCCTAGAAACATTGCCACTGGATGATGTCAGACCTTTGACCAACTGGCCACTCTCTGTCATGACAACTGAGGCAGCTGGGCCCGTGTGGGCTAGGGAACTCCCTGTCGCTCTCTTCCCATTTCTAGACTTGCCACAAGTCCTTTGCTTCCTCCCTCTCCCACATGGAATACGGACGGGATGAGAAATGTTGGTCAGTTTCTCCTCATTTTGTTGGAGGCGATGGCAGGAAGGATCCCTTTCCAAGTGACATGTAACACTTTGGCAGCAGTTGAATGCAGAAAAATCTTACAGAACAGATGAATGGCAAAGATCCCTTAATTACACTGGCTGTTTATTCTCAAATTAGCAACAATGCTGTTTCCAAGACCATTAAAAATAAACTGCATATTGCTTTAGTTGTTCAGCTTCCCACACGATGCTGAGACCAGCCCCGGAGCTGCTGCAGCTCATCCATGTTCGTGAGAGAGCACAAAGTGCAGGACAAATCCTGATGGGGAAGGATTTGTGAGATTCCCACAAGGGGATACAGTTTTATGCAAAGGCTTCTGCCCAAGTATTTTCTTGTAAAAATTGATGCTGTTAGGCCAGTGAAGTCCAGGAATTTCTGAATTAACCTCAAAATAAAGGAGGATTGGTATTTTTATGCTTTCTCATGCTTAAAACTAGGTGGTCTAGTTTTTCTTTCAGTATCTTAAAATATTTTTGAAGGTCTCTACTATATTTTTAAAATTTAAAATGGTTTTACCACCTCTCCTGAAGTGGTTATACACTGTCATTCTGTGCAGCTGCTTAGGACAGGGAGTAGGGTCACAGATCTCATTTTAAAGTCCAGGTTCCTTGGCACTGATTCATCACAAAGAACAGAGATGTTTATCATATTCCTTTTCAAGGTATATAGAGCATTATGCAGATGTCACTAAGCAAGTTGAAAGGGGAGGGATACATTTCTTTTGTAATCTTTCCAACCATTTAGATTGGAATCACTTACATTCAGACCAAAAAAAATTCATGTTTACTATCAAGAGAGAATAACTGGAGAAACTGGTGAAAACACCTTGATCTCCACAGCATTGCCGTATTTTTTTACTACCACTGAACAGTATCAACCAAATGTAAACACAGTTCCTGTGCAGTTTTAAAAACCTGTCAGTTGGCTCCATGCATTTTTGCCTGAAGGAGCTCAAAGTACTGCTGAACTTGCCTTTCATCTTCCATGTAAGATAGGCCCAGGCTTTCCTGAGCCTTTGGAAAACTGACCAAGGTTTCTGTGGTGGGATTAGCACTAATCTGTCCTCTAACAACCAGGTCAGGCCAATGGCCCTCGTTACCAGTGCTCCCATTGTTCTGTAGGAATGCTGTGTGTGCCTTCATGCCCTGATGTCAGAATGTATCCAAAAACATTCCTGGATTTCTCTTCAGTCCCCACCTCTTTGGAAAAGTGTTCATGTTTAAGATGTGGTGTTTGTCCTATTTGTTTTTGCTGCTCCTTAGCAAAAATAAATAGTGGCCCAGTGTGTGTGTGCATTTTGGTGTTTCTCACAAATAGCTACCTATAAAGCTCTGCTTTCTCATGTTGAGAAGTCAAGCACCCAAATTTGCCTGCATTTTGCATCAGTTTAGATTTTAAACTGAAGAAACTGAATTTTTAGTCACAGCATCAAATATAAATTGGGCTTTCCAGACCAGAACCTTGTATCCTGAAAACCAGTTGCTGTTACTGAGCATAGAGAAACAATAAATTATGTAATTACTAACAAGCTGGCTCACCAAAGTGGGGCTGAAGCCCCATTGCTCCTGGAGCAGGACATGGCCAGTGATGCTCCCAAGGGGCCAAGTGCCTCTGAAGGGCAGCAGGCCCCACACTGCCCTCCCCTCTCTGGAGAAGACAAGGCTCCTCGTATGGCTCAAATGAATGGAGTTGGCAGCTCCTGTGTGAAGAGAATGCTACAGCAGTGGGGAGAGAATTCCTGAGGGATTGATTCTGCGTTGCATAGTGTGAGCTAACGTCAGGGCTTTAGAATTTACTCTTTACTGAACTCCTTGGATCACTGCCCTCGTTAAAACTACAAGGAAAAAAGGAAAGCTTTGCAATCCCGTTTAAAAATTTTGATTTGGTCTCACTTTCCTGACTGGCAGAGCATGAAGAAACATGCCATTCTCCCGAGGGGGTCTGAAGGGAGCCCACTGCAAGCTGCTCGCCCTCCTCACTGCCTGTTCTCTTCATCTTTCTGTTTAATAGAATCTTGCACCCGAAAGTTGGCAGACTGCAACATCAGGATGCTGGGGCTGAACAAGCAATTGGCAAAATTCTCCAAGATATTTGTAAATTAGACCTTGGAAAATGGGCTTAATCGTGTAAGAAACAGTATGGTTCTAAATCATTGAAACAAATCTTAAGAGGTTTTTGGTTCACCTGAATGACAGGTGACATGTATTCTGTTTGCTTTGTAGTTTAAAGGAAAAATTAATTTACTTTATCAGTGGCTGCAATACTCTTTAGCAAAGCCTCGTACAACACTGAGCCCCAGTTCATTGCTGACTGTTGAAAATTGATGATTTTGCAGTCAGTCACCTTTGCCATTTCTAACGTTTTAAAATAAGATTCTGATCATTCATTGACAGTACTTGTTTGATACAATACTTGAGCTTTAAGCAGATGTTTATATTGTCTGCAGTGAGGTTTTCTCAGAGAACTACCCAGCTGGATGTTAAGTAATCCCGTGCCACAAATGTCACTCCTGAAAACAACGAAACTGCAAAGGAAATTTAGAAGCAAATCTTGTGTTCCAAAGTGACCTTTGGTGCTCAAAGAAAGCCAGAGCTTTGAGACTTTGCAGCTTTCATTTGGAAAACAGACAAGAGGAGTGATTAATCCCAGTCCTGGAATGGTGTTGATGAGGGCAATAACAAACAATGCAAATATCTGCTGTGAAGTTCACAGGGGTTAGAAAATAAGCTTATAGCACTTGAGTCAGCAGCTGTGAACTGCAACCATCACCTGTCAGACAAGATACTGGTCCTGTTCAGTTTTACACTGGTGAGGTTTTTTTGCTATGGGCTCTTTTATTCATCATAACATCAGGTGTTTTTACCAGAGTAACCTTCCCAGGCAACAGCTTAGGAGAGGCAGCCTTGACATTAAAGATTCAATTGCTTATGCAGCCAATCCCATTCAAAGGAACCCATGAAAATATCCTTGGAGATAGCACTAACAAACTGATGGTACTTTTTCGTCCTAACTTGTCCTGGTATTTTAGAGACCTTGTTGGACTTGGCTCGTCTAGCAGAGTCTTCAGTTTGAAATGGATTTAGTACTTCATTCAGCTCTGCAAAGGTCTCTAAAGACCTGGAGAATTAACCATTATGAAAAATGAAAAGAGTGTATTTCCAAATTATTTATTTTTAAGTCAAGAGTAACATTTCATAGGAAAATGTCATATTCAAGGTTTTACCTAAGCCGTGGATTCATTTTGTTATTCCAGTTACAAAATGAGCATACAGAAACAATAAATTAAACATCAACTAAAACTAGTATCTTCGTAATGTGATTTCACAGAAATGTAGAATCTGTCATTTATATGGAGTTTCCAGAGAACCTGGATTTTACAAACTCCTTTGGATTAAAATAAATATGGAAGAAAGGAATGATAGATAATTCCCCTTAATGTAGAATTGGATGTGGCTGCTAAAAGCAGTTGTTACAAGTTGGTTGATAAAGGGGGAGAAGGCAAAAAAGTGTAAACCTGGACAGAAAACGTCAGTGTCTTGTCTCTCAAATCCATCTTTGAAATTTCCTCTGTTGGTCTCAGTTGCTGTTGGGAAGCTTTTATATGAGGGCACTTCCTCTCAAATACATGAATGACCTGGAAGTTACCAAACCCACTCTTTCATATGCTCTGGTTATATGAAAGGCTAATCAAATCAAAGTATTGTACTAGCATTTCCTGTATATTTCTGTCATTGAATTATACTGGCTAGTACTGTCCATGCAGTAATATTTCAAATATGTTCAATGTTTTTCTTTGGAATTCTCAACAATTGCATGGATGTAATTTCACTTTCTGTCTATTACATTTTTTTTTTATTACCCCCTGAGAATATCTTCCTCTCGTCCAAAGAAGCTTTGAAATTCTGTGCCACCTTTGTGGAATAAAGTCACAAAGAAGAAGAGGAAAAAAAAGCCCAATACATCCCAACAGAAAAAAAAAAAAAAGGGAAAAGTGCTATAGAGCTATTTTCTGCCCTGAAATGTGTTCTACATTTTTAATAAGATCCCAGATTGTCTGTAGCAGTGGCCATCTTTATTATTACTATTATTTTACAAGGAGTGAATGCCTTTGCTTCTGTTGCACACGTGCACATTTACTACCTTTAATGGCTTGTTTAAATTAAATAACACCGTGCACTTAAATTCTGGGAGTCTTATTATCTCATTGAGATGCTGCCGCTCTTTTTGTATTGTGACAGAAACCCCTTGGTCAAATTGTATCTGTCTCTTTTTATCCCATTTTTACCAGTAGATAATGTTGCGATGAAAGATCCTCCGGACTTATTGGACAGGCAGAAATGCCTGGAGGCCTTGGCGTCTCTGCGGCACGCCAAATGGTTTCAGGTTGGCTCTTTGTTCTTACCTTGTTGTTATTGTAGCCTTGCGAGGTTTAATTTGAGACAGTTTTAATTTTAATGCCTCTTTAATTTCTGACTAGTCCCTCCTAGAGCAAAGGTCTAGAATTCCAACCCAGTGCTGTACTGTGCGAGGGCAAACGTGACAGGGAGACAGTCAGCTGGTCCAGAGTTGTCATGAGGCTACAAAAGCAATCTTGACATTTCGCTGCCTTTTTTATACGTCTCTCTAAATTCAAGGTTACTTTTATATAAGTGTTTTTATTTTGCATGAAGCTGATTAAGTATTAAGTAATAATAATTTAAAACAAAATCTATCCCAGGACTCTGTGCATTTAAAAAGAAAAGCAAAATTGAAGACCAGGCTTTTGCAGGTGTATTGGAATCATTTTGTTTGTTTTAGGCCAGGGCAAATGGACTAAAATCATGTGTAATTGTCCTTCGTATTCTGCGGGATTTGTGCAACAGAGTCCCCACATGGGCACCGCTGAAAGGCTGGGTAAGTACAGAGAGAGCTGAAGGCCACAAGGTCATGTCTCAGATCTCCTGAGCGTTATAGCAGTGTCTGCACTGGAGAAAGCAGAGATGTATGAAACTCCTCCTTCCACCCCTGTTCCTTTGCTCCCCATTAACTGCTCCCCATGTAGGGGAGAGAAGGCAAGTAGTGCTGGGGTCTGTGACACGCTGATCCCATGGAAAGGGACACGCTGCAGTGGGCCTCACCCATCCTGGAGGATTGGCAATAAACTCCCACTTGTTGCCTTCCATCCCTCTTGTTTAGTCTCCCAAAACTATCCTGCTGCCATGACAATGCCACTCCTGCCAGTGGCTGTTGCCCTCTCCTGGGGCAGGTTTGCTCTGCATGCCTGGAGAGGCATACTCTGTAGGGCAGCAGAGGTGGTGCTTCTCTTGTGCAGAACTGAAAACCCTCTGAGAAGGAGAACATTCATCTGGCTTGACTTTAGACACCCATCCTTTCTGACTTTTTGGGCAGACACTGGAGAACAGCTGGTGTCCTCAAAAGGTGTCTCAGAGGAGACAAACACGTGTGCTCTGCACGAGGACATGGCCTCCTCTGGGGCAGGTCTCTGTCCCTTAGACCTGTAGCGGATTACAAAGTGACCTGATGTGAATTGTTCATCCCCTATGTTCCCTCATTTTTAACTGCAGTCCCAGTTACCCTTGCGTCCATACTAATCATAATTTAATGTCTTCTAGCCACTCGAGCTTATATGTGAAAAATCTATAGGTACTTGTAATAGACCTTTGGGCGCTGGGGAAGCCTTGCGACGAGTGATGGAGTGTTTGGCATCTGGAATTCTGCTGCCTGGTAAGGGGCCAAATGAACTCCAGGAACACAAAGGGATGGGCAGCCCACCTTAACATTTAGCTGTTGCTGTAGGATTATATGAAAAACGCCTGCTGTGAACTCTAAGTAAAATTAATGTTTCTTTCTTTAAAATTAAAATAAAGGATTTTGCACAGTGGTCACTGTGTGAATGATACTGCCACTGCAGGAGAAGTTAATGGGGAATGTTAGATTCGTTATAAATTAACCCCTACCTCATTAAGGGGTTGCAGGTAAATAGACTTAATGATTATCTGGTTTCTACAGATTCCTTGAAATCTCCGTATCTGTCCAAATATCCCCGTTTTCTTCCAGACCTACTGATTTCAGTTACTGTTATCACCCATGTGCAGTGTTTACCCTGATAAGGTCTGTGGCCACTGCAAGGGTGCAAAACCTCAGGTCAGTTTGCGTTGTGTGAGGCCTGGCTCCCTGCTGGAGAAGGGATGCTGCCAGCTCTGCAGCAGCTGGGCTCAGCTGCTCTGTCAGTCCCTGTCTGCACTGCTGCTCGTTCCCCTCAGTAATCCCCGTTCCTCTCCCTGCCAGGGGGCCCGGGGCTGCACGACCCCTGCGAGCGCGAGCCCACGGACGCTTTGTCTTACATGACAGTTCAGCAAAAAGAAGCCATTACACACAGTGCTCAGGTAGGGAACTCTGTGTGTGCTGCAACGGTGAGGAATGCAGCTCATTAGCACCATTTATGCTCTGCCAGGATGGCTTGTTTTCATGGCAGTCCTGACAGTTCTTGTGCTGCACTATCCTGGAAAGGTTAAACCAGAGTTCAGGAGTGCAAGAGTTAAATGTGTGAAATCTTATCCTTGCAGAGGCAGCGGGATGTCTGTGCACCCACCTCTGCTCTGCGCACAGAGCCCTGGCTGGGCTTCCTGTCAGTGTGCCCTGCACTCTGTGTTACAGAAATCCATGAGTTTTATGTTTTGAGACATTAGCATTTTCCACAGCTATTGCTGAGGCCAGCTATAAAAGCTGTCTTCTTGTCTGTTAAAACCACAGAAGTAGTTCTGTGTCTAAAGACTTACTATAAACTTGGGCAACTGAGGTGAAATCCTGCTGTGATTAATTTGTGTTTCTGCTGTCCCTTTCAGCATGCACTCAGATTATCAGCCTTTGGGCAGATCTATAAAGTTTTGGAAATGGATCCCCTCCCATCAAATAAGTCATTTCAGAAATATTCCTGGTCAGTAACTGACAAAGAAGGTAGGTATTATTTGTTCCAAAAGTCACTAATTGGGCAGTAAACTAGGAGTTTAGAATGGATGAAGTTCTGAATTATGCGCTGTGAATGTGAAGTAGAAGCCTTTCTTTGTTATGTGTAAGGTGATTTTTAATTTTTTAAATATTTAATTGTGAGAATAAAATCTGGAAGTTCTGTTTTCTAGAAATACCAAGAGATGAGAGGCAGGACAGCCATAATATAGCTGATGATTATCTTTAAGCACAAAGTGTCTTGGCATCTGAAGAGGTAGTGTTTGATTCTTATACTGGCAAGGAGAGACTGCAGATATGTCAAACAGTATATAATGTGTCCATAATAACAATTACTCAAAAATTCTTCCTAGAAAACTATATATATAAAATAAAAATGTGTATTTTTTTGTAAAAACAATACTGTTGGAGGTATTGCTTAGACTAAATGTGGAAAACAGCACTGCAGCTTTGCAGCCCTTATCCCACACCTGGTATTGGACACAGAGATCCTGCCTGATCTCTGCGGTAGAGTGAGCAGTAAAGCAGTATTGGCTTTCATGTAGCAATAAGAAAGCTGTGACTGATGGATGAGTTCTTTTCTCTATAAACAAGCAAGGAACAGTGTGGGACTAATCAGACTCCTGCTGTGGGATCGTGTTTTCCTAATGGCATATCCGTATTACAAGGAACTTTATACCCTAGGTACAGGCTCATCTGCTCTGAAGAGACCGTTTGAAGACAGTGTTGGAGATGATAAAGATCCAAATAAAAAGATGAAGCGTAATCTGAGGAAAAGTAAGTGTAGCACTTCTCCATTCTGTTTTCAAAGATCTACTTTACAGGGGGAGCTGCTTTAAAAGCTTCTCTGTGTCGGTGTGGTAGAGCATGTGAAAAAGTCTTTGGAACAAAATTGTTGTCTCTATCACCCCGCATTTGGAATGTCCAACACATCTCTGTGCATCTGAATTTCCCCTGACGTGCTTTACTAACTGAATGATTTGCATTTTTAAATGGGATTACCCATCAAGTTACACCAGAACTGAAGTTGCCCAAGCAGCTGAGGTAACATTTTATTGGTAACATCCCTGTATTGTGGGGTCTTTTTACAGAACTGCAATGACTTTGCTGAGTGAAGATTATACTCTCTTCACTCTTCCCCTTCCTAAGTTAGGTGTTGGTCTTTCAAGATCTCCCACAAGGAAAATAAAATGTGTAATCTGCAGAACAATAACGCTGCACATTTGCACAAGGCTAGAAGTCTCCTGGCATTGCTGGGATCCAGTCATTGTGGGGGCTATTTTCATTGTGCTACTTGGATGCCAGTTCTGGATCTGGTTCCCCATTAGCTATAAAACTTGCTACTCCTTTTACAGCAGCAGGAGGAATACAGCTAGCTGCAACAGAATGGTGTTAATATAAAACCAGGTTATTATAGTTGCTTCCCTGAATTAGAATGGCTTATTAAAGACTTAACATTATGGCTCTCCTCACCCTTGTGAGAAGCTGAGGGGTGGTTTTGCTCCTTGATACAGACAGGAGGGCACTGAAATGCAAACTGTTTCATTTTTCTGTTCATCTTGTTTTGTTCATTTTCCTTTCCCCTCCTTCCCCTACCCCTTCTACTATCTTGTACTAGTACTAGATAGTAAAGCAATAGATCTCATGAATGCTCTGATGAGGCTGAACCAAATCAGGCCAGGGCTTCAGTATAAGCTGCTGTCACAGTCTGGTCCAGTCCATGCCCCAGTCTTCACAATGTCTGTAGATGTTGATGGTACGACTTATGAAGCATCAGGACCTTCTAAGAAAACAGCCAAGCTCCATGTGGCAGTGAAGGTAAGGCAGCCTGAAGTAATCTGCTAA
Source organism: Hylia prasina (assembly GCA_013397195.1). NCBI lineage: Eukaryota > Metazoa > Chordata > Aves > Passeriformes > Sylviidae > Hylia > Hylia prasina. The sequence continues at coordinate 590,527 of VYXD01005102.1, forward strand.
CCCTAGATCTTGGGATGGAGTATCAAATGGGCTTAGAATTAGTAATATGCAAGCTCAAAATTTAAAAAAAAAGAAAAAAATTCATTAAGCTGAGCTGCTTGCTGTGTGCTCTAAAGACAGCTGGGCATGGTTCAAAGAGCATCACTGGTTTTGTGCTAGCAGGGGGGAAGAATTTCCCAGGGCTCTACAGGTCAGCTCACATTGCAGTGGACTGAATGTGGCGGTCAAATCCTAGATGGGAGGGGTTTAGTTGTGTTCTGCTCTATTCCTTCCTCCTGTTGGTTTGGAAATGGCATGTTGGTGGCTGCTTCTTTCTCCCCCTCCTTCTCTGTGTCCATTCCTGGCTTGTGAGCTCCTGGAAATAGAATTCTGTCCTCGGTGCCTGAAGAGTACCTCTGTGTACTGACTAAACCATGTCAAATTTCCAGTAGGACACTGGTATCATTCAGAGACTGGTGAAGCTGCTGTTGCTTCTTGTAGGTGCTCTGCATGACAGCAGGACAGACTGGAATGCCCCATGAGAGCACCCACCAGAGGTGGTGCTTGAGGACATGGCTTAGTGGTGGGCAGGGCTGGGGTAATGGATGGTTGGACTCAATGCTCTTAAAGGTCTTTCCCAACCTAAATGAGTCTATGAAATAACATCTGTTCTTTCTCTGCTCTTCTGATAGGAACAGGCCCATCTGTCATTTTCTGCCTCATTTTGTTTTGAACAAGAATTTCCTTTTTAGAATCTTCATCTGGCAACTTTCTGCTTTCCTTTGATTTCAGTTTTGAAAATCCCTTTGTCCTATGTGCTTTCAAGTTCAAAGTGTCCAGAAGTATCTGAGGGCATGTGCTATTCCTCCAGGAAAAGTAGCTCTCTGCATGTGTGTCCTTCCAGACCTTCTGCCTCATTCTTCTATTTTGCCTTCCTCCCTGCAGTTTAAAAAACAACCAAAAAAAAGCCCAAAAAACCCACTTGCCCTGAAAAACTGTGACTGCTCTGCCCTTGAACCTCTGTGCGTCAGCCAGATCTGTGCTGGTGCCGACCCAGCTCTGTTTTCTCTAAATTTACACATCAAAACATCCGCGATTCAAGCCAAGAGGAAATGGGTGGTGTGGTCAAGACTTGCTTTTTTTTGTTCTTTCTTTCTTTCCCTTCTCACCAGACCCAGACCCTGCCTTCTCAGTCTTATAAGAAGGAATAATGTGAGATTTCACTTTCTAATCTGACCTTTTTAAAATACAGAAGCCCTGAAAACACAGCTGGGTGTACCCCAACTGCATATGAGCTGAGCTGGGGGTTACCCAGGCAGTTCTCAGCTCAGGGTTTGAACACAGTAATTTTTGCAGACTTTGTTCTTGGCCTTGAATTTTCAGCAGAGCTTCGGGTTCCTTTCACTTTCCTTTGCCCTATGTGTGGTAGCTCTGTGCAGCTGGATCAGGAAGCTGGTTAAGGGAGAGGCTGGCCTTGCTCATGGAGGATGTTTTTGAAGGAACTGAGCTCCAGAAGTACCATCCTGTACAAGGTTTTAATTCTCACAGGACTGTTTGTCATGTTTGCCCCATAGTCCATCTCTTGATCTGTCCATAGACACAGGGAGCGGGGAAATCGTGCATGAAACTATTTCCTGATAAGGCCATTAACCAGTGTCTTTAATTTCTTACTTTACAAGGAATTCTTGAGATGATGAATGATGCTCCTGAGTCTTTGAGACTAAAATTCTGCTTTGTGTTGATTCCACTTTTGGAAACCTGAAATTATTTTCCCCATTGATACTGTATTCCCTACTGATAACCACTGAAATTAATATCTCCATTTCAGTTAGGAAAAAATTAATATTCTAAGCAATCTGCCTTTTTAAAGTATATGGTGGATTGTTTGTTGTGTTGTGATCAGCTTTGTATTTGTTCCTGTTCTGCTGCCTCTGTCACAGTTCATTTCATGGGGTTTTGTTGTAGGTTTTACAAGCGATGGGGTATCCAACAGGTTTTGATGCAGACGTGGAGTGTGTAAGTTCTGATGAAAAATCAGATACTGAGGGTAAAAATGAAACAACGTCTTCAGTCTCAAGCAATAATAATACTGGAAATTCCACAGCTGACACCTCCGCTACCCTAGAGGTGAGGATTGCATTGAAAGTACAAAAGAGGTGTTGAGGTTTGGGGTTTCACTTTTCACTGGTTTTTGTTTGTTTGTTTGTTTTTTCCCCGTTCTACTTGCCAGAATGGTAAAATACGAATTTCTTCAATTGGGAGACAATTTCCAAACAGTGTGTAATCATGAATAACTCAAACAAATACATGTTTAGTCCACTGAGAAATTTCCAGGGAAATAGAAATGGAGTCTTTTTAACGGAACTGCCCTGTTTATATCCATAGCTGAGAGAATCTATTGCAGACTGTTCTGGTGTGCTGAGATGTCAGCTTTGCATTGCTTTCCAAACAGTTACAGACATTTCTACTGAAACACGTGGCTCAGGGCATGAGATTTCTTCACTCTGAGCTTGGTAGTGCCAGGAACAGCAGAGACGTGTGCAGGGCTGGGAAGGCCAGTCTCTCCTGTCCGTGTGAAAGCCTTTGATGTCAAGGAACTTGACACCACAGCCCCACCTTCAGCTTCTCTCAGGGTTGCAATTCCAAGTGCAGCTGGTGTCATGTTTAGTTTGTGCTGGCACCAGACCAGGCCATGAGGACAGTAGTCCTCACCAACACAAATAAATGGATGTGACACTATTGTTTGTCCTCCTGCCCTTCTTTAGAGACTTGCCCTTTGCTGTGCCAGCATCGCAGGTTGTGCTGCAGCCAGGGCAGTGGTACCTGTGATACAGGTGTGCAGAGGTTTGGCTGCCTTTTGAAGAAAGAAAGGCTCTGATGTAAAACCCTGCCTGTCTCTCTAGGTAAGAACTCAGGGTCCCATACTCACAGCAAGTGGCAAAAACCCAGTGATGGAGCTCAATGAAAAGAGAAGAGGTCTGAAGTATGAGCTCATTTCTGAGACAGGGGGAAGCCACGACAAGCGCTTTGTGATGGAGGTGAGTGGGGCACAGGGGCAGCTGGTGAGGGGTTACTAAAGGTGTAGCAGAGTCACTTGCTGCTGCAGCTTGCAATTTTCTATTTTGCCTTTTGCAATGCACATCTGTAGTGGTGATTTCTTGGGTTATGTGTTCTCATTGCTGCTGTGATGATTCAGCTGGGGAAAGGAATAGCCTTTCTACTTTAGGAAAATACAGTGAGAATTAAAACTGGATTCTGACAGCCCCAAACTTCATGACAAGGAAGACTCCAAGGTATGGACTAAATCCAGTATCCAAGAGATATGCTAGTCCTGTTTGAGTTGTGCTTCTAGTTTCCAGATTCCCAGTATCTGTGACACACTGGTTTCCCCAGATCACCTTGGTATCCTATATCAGTTTCAAATCTAGAATCAATAGAAATTTGTCACATAAAACACTAAGGATGTTTTTTCCTACTGAAGTTCTTTATGGGTGGCACATCAGCTGAGTGGGTGCAGTATGGTGTTCCTGTGGATCAATACTATGCATAAACTCATGTCTTAATTTTCAGGTAGAAGTAGATGGGCAGAAGTTCAGAGGTGCAGGCCCAAACAAGAAAGTAGCAAAAGCAAGTGCTGCATTAGCAGCTCTTGAAAAACTGTTTTCTGGGCCTAATGCAGCAAATAACAAGAAAAAGAAGATTCTTCCTCAGGTAAGAACTGCCACTTGCTTTTTGGAACATTACTGCTGCTCTGGGTTGGTTTTTGATACAGAAGGCAGCATTTTAGTAAAGTGAGGTTAACACAGGCTGATGTTGTGAGCTGGTTGTTTGTGGGTGACATCCTGGCTCTGTTGCAGTTATGTAGGTTCAGGAGGGTAAGGAAGATATAAAACCAGTGCTGTAGGTTGGGGAGAGGAAAGTTGCACAGCAGGGAGGAGCAGCAGAGAGGCTCAGAAGCCAGCAGTGTTCAATCATGCCCAAATCCGAGGTAAATAAGGCCCAGTCTGAGGGAAGGGCCTGCCAGGGCTGAGCACGGGGAACGTGCTGGGCTCTGCAGGCAGTGACAGGGCCAGGGACCCGCTGTGTCCCTGTCACTCACCTCCTTTGGCACAGCACTCTGCAGTCTGTGCTCAGCCAGCCTGGCACATCAGGCATGTTTACAGAGCCCTCTCAAAGGGGGCGATTTAATGCAGATGGCCTTGTGTTCCAGCAACACTTCCACTCTCTGAACTGCTATTTTTTGTCGCTCTGGGCAGACTAAAGGGGTTGTCAATACAGCTGTTTCTGCAGCAGTCCAGGCTGTTCGAGGCAGAGGACGAGGTGCTTTAACACGAGGGGCATTTGTTGGGGCAGCTGCTGCTACTGGATACATAACACCAGGTAAGGCACCACACTTGTAGCTGATAGTTTAGTATTTGTCTGCTGGGCTGTTCTTTTTCATGTGTGTTATTCACCTGTGCAGGTGATTTCTTTAACCATCTGAGATGGAGCACAAGGCTTCATGGGGGTTTAAATAAATCAAAGAGCTGGAAAGCTGGCAGAGTGTATCCTTCATGAGCGTGCAGCTCAAAGCTCTGTGTGCACAGAGCACACAGTTATGAGCATAATGGCTTTCCTGGCTTTATTATTTTATGATTTGTCTTCATAGTTCACTGCCATGGCACAATTCCCAAAAGTCTCTTCCTACCTAAGAACCTTCTGGATCATGTGCTGGTTAGCATTAGGAGTGCCTTTTTCAAGAATCCTTTGTGAACATGAAGTCAGCAGGCTCAAGAGTCCCTGAGCTCCCAAAAACCCTCTACATGAATTCCACCTGGAAGCATCTATTAGTAGCTTCTGTGGTGGCCAGAAATGAAAGAATTTCTTTTCATACTCTGGCTGATGGGAAGTCATCACCCGCACTGCACTGTTCTGATTAGCAGAAACAGCTTCTGAAGTCCAAGGGCTTCTGGTTCCCATTTCACATTTTCACAAGAAAATGGTCATGAAATGGTCACTTTCTCCATCCTCAAATTACTTTTCAAACTGGATTTTCTTTGTGATGCTACAGCATGTCTGAGGTTTGTGGGTGACATGTGAAAGGAATCCAGACATTGTTTTTTCACTTGTTTTAAGAACCACAGATTTGTAAGAATGAGATGCTGAAGATGCCTTAGTCAAAGCAAATCCAGATGTAGCTTGCAAAAAATAACACTTCCAGTCCTCATGCTCAGGTTTTCAGATTACAGCATGAGCTCTAATTACACCCTCCAGCAGCTCACATGTGCCAATAGCACAGGCCTGTTGTTTGGGAGCCTTCCTGCCTGGCACTGTTGGTGGCATGTCATCCTCATTGTTCCTGTATGGTCATGTCATTTTAAATATTAAAACCCAGTAATTCATTTTTAATGACTGTTAACATTGTTTTTGGAACTGTCTGTCTGCCTGAGGAGTCATTTAAGAGACACTTTAACCTGCCAGGGGCATGCTTCTTGCCAGCGTGGAATTATTCCAGAAATAAGCTTAATTTCCCAGTCGCTGTAGTTAAGCTTTTATTGGCCTTGGCCTTCACAGATTATTTCTCTCCATCCCCTATTCTCCTCAGAAATCCCTTACTTTTTGGAGTGACACCAGCAGTCTCACCAGAAAAAAACACCTGTAAAGCCTTCATGAACTACTGACATGTAGAAACCAATGCTGGTGTTACCTGTGTTGCTTTTTCTCTCAAGTACTTCAGAGTCAAACTCTGCTCTGTGGGGAAAAATGATCTGTTTGTGTGGAGGCGTTCACATGTCTTCTGTGGAACTCTGTCTGTTAGAAATGGCAGAGAAAGCAGAATTCACAGGAGCTTTACTGAGGGGGACGTGACATCTGCCACAGGCATCCAGCATTCTCTTTTTAAAGGAAATTTAGGAAGATGACTGTTCTCTGCATAGACTGCACTTGTGTTTTAAGAAGAACATAAGCAAATATGGGATGTCTGTGTTACGCTAAATCTATGGTCTGACAGTGCAGACTTGAGGGATTTGGTGGAAAAGAAAATGCTGAGGAAATAAAATAGGGAATTTTAACTCTTTGCTGCTGAGGCTTGAGAAAGTCCCTGGCAGCTTGTTCTTCAGGCCACTGCACAGGAACATTTCAGTTTTTTCAGCAATACTTGTATGTATGGGTGTGAGTTTGGTTTTGCTGTGCTCCAGGCACAGGTCCCTGCCCATGTGCAGGTGTGCAAACACTGACAGGCAGTGCAGAGAATGACCCTCCCTCCTGTTTCCCTGCAGGCTATGGAGCACCATACGGATACAGCACAGCGGCACCGGCCTACGGTACGTACAGCCCTGTAATTAACACCTTAGAAATTATGCTGAAACTGTTGTGGCAGTCCAAATATGGCAGCCCAAGGAGAAATTCAAAGAGATTTAAGCTCTTAAACCATGACAACAACACCACTTTTATGCCATAACCTTGTGGTTCTTTTTTGGTTGGAGTAGCTTTTTGCCTCTGCTTTGCCTGGTCTGTGGAAGGACTGCTTGTTCTAATTGCCTGTTCCCTTCATACTGGAACCCAGTCAAAGTAGTTCCCTTACTTTTTACAGCCAGTCTGTGCTCCATTCAAAGACTACCGAAGGGCCTATTTCAGCATCTCTGACCCAGATTTAGCTAAATGGCATTACAGTGACGTTGGTGAAATGTTTGTCCCCAAGTGTAAGTGACTTGTGGACAAAGCTCCCTTAATGCTGTCAACTCTTTGAAGTCTATGGGCAAGTACCCCCACCCCTGCAGGCTAAAACACCACTGCTTGGGACACCAGGATGGGTTTTGGGTAGTTGGTACTGGTAGCAATCAGTCTGCGAGGCAGCCAGGACACGGTCATTTGCCACAATGCTTTTCACTATGAAACATGTTCTATTAGGCTGGGAAAGCACTGGTTTCATGGAGATTGTAAAATGAGCTGATAACCAGAGAGCTGTGATTGAAGAGTTTTTTCTTAACTCGGCTTCTCCCTCCCCACTGGCTTGTTTGATGCTGGACTAACAATGCATTCCTCTAACCGGCCCTTTTGGTTACTTTGAATGAGGTTTATGTGGCAATGGGAGCAGGGCAGTTTGCAGTCAGTGATATGTCCTGGCACACACAACGTGAGCCCACCAGGACCAGTCCCACCAGCCTCTCCTGTGGCAGGGACTGGTCACAATCTGCTCAAATTACTGGCACATTTCAAGGCCTGGAGTTTTTCATATGGGAAACTTCTCCTTTTTAGCATTTATGAGAAGTCATTCTTCCCAAATCTGTCTGACTTGGGCAATGCCAGCTCCCCTGATATCATTATAAAAGTTAAAAATATTTTGAAATGTCTTCACATGGCTTTTCTAGAAGTATGAGCTCTAACAGGGCAGAAATGCTGCTGCTTTATGGCAAATGTTTGCTTTGGACCAGCTGGTTCTGTACTGAGAGGGAGACTGGGCCCACAGACTGCTCAGTGTAGGATTCTGCCCACAGAATTGGAGCAAATCTCTCTAGTTTTGCACCCTCTGACTGGCCCTGTGCTCTGACAGAAGGGCAGCTGGCAGCAGGGCTGTCCCATGGAGTGTTGTCCTTTGTGGTGCATCACACAAGGAACAGCAACACGTTTTCTCAGAGAAAAATGAAAGGAAATTTAGTTTGGGGTATAGATTTTTTAAAAAACCCCCTTGGTTCTTTAAAAGCAGCAGTCTCAGAGTATAACAAGGATTAGTGGTATCTGCATGTCTGTGTTTTTACAAGCAGTGACACACTGACATGAGGAATCGTTCCCCTGCTGAAGGCAGGAATACTACTGTTACCAAGTTCCCTTGCAGCTTTTCTAGCTTTTTTCATTCATTCCTTCTGTTTTGTGTTTTTTCTCGTTATGCCTATTTTGAGAGCTGGATTTTAAGCTCTTAGCTGTATATATGTGACATATCACTGACTTCAAAGCATTGTGGAATTGGATGCCCCCATTTTTCACATAAAGAGTTTCTGTTCTTAATGTCTTATGATTGTGATGCGAAGTTCTGGGATAATGCTTTTTGGCTGTAAGGTAAACATGTCTCTTTGCCTTTGTAAGCTGTTGCATGTTGGGAAACTTCACTTTGATCATCTGGTGCTCTGGAATACCTGCTGTTGCTGCTTTGTGATTTCTAAATGGATACATAGGTTAAATACTAGAATTTAAATAGGCAAGATTAAAAAACCAAACAAACATTTAATTGTGCAGAAGTTTGTGAGGCCACAAGAACTCTAAAATAATAACGCAATCAGGCAGATGTCAATCTTTCCAGATTTACTACTTCAACACAGGAGAGGAAGTGCAGAATAAGGAAGCAGATGCAGAATTTACTATAGGTGCTTGATTTTTGGCTGACCTACCTGGATGCTGATCAAAACTGCTGAACAGTTTCCCTGTGAGTTGTGTTTTATGCACAGCAGTGCCTGTCTAGAATATCTGCAACTGCAACTGGCCTGTGAAATTACCTCAACGTAGAACAAGCTAGTAGAGATTAATTACCATAAAGATTATGAAATAGTGCTTCAAGTCTAAATACACATTCTGCTTTTGAGAATATCACTTCCTTTAATTTTATCAAACACCAGGACAAAAATAAAGCAGACTTTAAGCTATAACCATCTGTCTGAAATAGTGCAAAGTGGTGAAGCGTTACTGTTTATGGGACTCTGCACCCTGACATCACATTGACTGACTGATCTGGAAAAGGTTAATGAGAACACTACTGTAAGCTCGTATTTGACTTTCTTGGATTGCTGAACTTATTTGGAGTCCTCTCCCTTTCTTTTCTCTGTAGGTTTACCCAAGAGAATGGTTCTGTTACCAGTTATGAAATTCCCAACTTACCCCGTTCCCCACTACTCATTCTTTTAGCAAATGGCAGAAGCTAATTCCTATTGATTGAACAACACAGTACAGTACAGAATGTTAGAAGAAAAAAAGCCTTTTTATCTTGTTTTCTTTGAACACATACTTGAGCAAAGTCATTTGTAAAGAAACATCTTTTTCCTACTTTTTGATTTTAACAAAATGCAAATTTAGTTCTCTAAAACTTGAAAAAAATGTTCTGTGAAATGTTACCTCATTTTCAAATAACTTATACCAGCCTTCTGTTATAGGGAAGAACTAGAAGCTTAAATCTTACGTTTTAAATGAAGTATCCGATTATGTAAAATTAAATTTGTGAAGGATGTATAGAATATAAAACACTGATCACAAATAAACTGTTTTGTTGTAACACAAGAGTACTGCCTGTTTCCTAATGCAGTCACACAGACTCAGTTAATGACCTGTATTTGCTGTAGGCTTATTAAATGCAGGGCATAGTTCTTTAAAAAACAAAAATAAAAATTAAAAAAAACAAACCACATGATAGAAACTTTACAGTTAACATTTAACTTTGTAAATATTATGGTGTGTAATAAACTTAGAAAAATATGGGTTAAAATATTGTTTTATCTTATTTTTTATAGTTAAGCATCAGTACCTGAGTTTCCTTATAGATCAGCATACTGTAACTGTGATTTTAGACACAGTCTTAATTATCCAAGAAGACTTTTCACTCATGCACAAAATGCTGAAAAACAAATGAAACAAAGGGAATTAGTCTGTCTCTGTATAAGGCTGCATTCTGTGAAACAAGTATTAAACAAGTATTAAAGCAAGTTCCCACAGAAGGATGCAATTCCAGGGATACACTTTACACCTGTATTGCCCAGAGAAAGGACAACAATAATGTTACAATCAGGTTCTTTAGAGCTCAAAAGCTACATGTTTTCCTTTTTGTTTTTACAAAAAAAAAAGAGAAAAAAAAATTCCACTCGTTCTTGTGGCCTTCTTCACTTTTAAGATTGTCTGCCCACCCTTGATTTTCCATACACCATTTCTACAGAAAGCATTTTATTTGTCAATTGTATATTAAACCAAAGGTTCTCCTTTTCCCCCTTACATTTATAAGAATCTAAAGCAGCAACACGGTCCCCATGAAAACTTGCTATTTAATTGTCCCAGTTCTTGTTGAGTGCTGCTGTGAAAAGTGACACACTTCAGCCATAGGCCAGTACTTTTTTAAGTGTCGGTGCTCAAACCCAGAGTCCTCTTTTTGCTGAGGAGTGTGTGCACCTCTCTGAAATTCCAGCATAGGCCCCAGCTCCACGATTGGAGTCTCCCATGGGTTGTGGACTGCTGTGGGTTCTAACAAGGGATTCCAGTGGTCTTTATTAAGGTATCACCCCACAAATAAGCAGCATTGTTGGTTGCACTCTCTCCTCGGCCCTCGCCCGTTGCTTTTCCATAGGCTGGCTTTAGTTCCTGCTCTTCCCAAGATTTGCCTTTATCCCCTGTTCTCTTAACAGACACTGCTGCTGAGGCAATGGGAGCTGTATCTGTGTTGAGGGTGTTGAAAGAGCGGTGCTTAAAGCAACATAAAGTTCCTCCTCCCCACAGCCCCCTTAGAGGGAGAGAAATAGTAGAAAAGCTGAATAAGGGGTGGCTTATAGAACAAGCTGCTTTCCCTGGAATTAACTGCAGCTGTTTTTCTTCAGCTGAGTATTTGTGCTTTGGAATGTGTTTCCATTTCCATGGTTCTCCTTCTGCCGTAGCTCTCGCTTCCGTTTGGTGTCGGTGGTACTTTAATAAAACGTAGCTGATGGCCCGGGAGGGTGAGCCTGGTGTCACCCACGGAACACAGAGCAGGGGCTGGGCATGGAGCCAAATTGAGAGGTGCTCAGAAATCACTGATCTGTTTTGCTGGCCTATGGATGAAAGGAAGCCATCACGGAGCAGAAAAAGCATGGCTGATCAGAGCCCATTTTTGTTAATCAAATATTCATTAAAGGAATCTTTTCTCCGCACACGTTTTTTTTCTCCCCCTCTCTTTTGGAGTTCCCCTGATTGGCAACTGTTTGTAGTTTCCTTTTTTTTTTTTTTCTGAATCCCCAGTTTTGTAAAATTCCAAACAAAATATTCTGTGAACCAATTCTATACAATGAACATTTGTAAGCCAAAAACTTGTTCTTATTTCAAAGACAAGAAGGGCGCTATGCTCTTTTCCAACATGATGGCAGTCATTTCAGATGATTTATAGAAGTCATTTTTTATTTTTTGTCATTTGTTGGGAGTTACTAACCACATTGTAAACTTGCCCCCTTGCTGCATATTTTACATTTCTCTGCTTTACTGAAAATATGAATGAGCTGTCAGTTCTTTGTTTAGAAAGTGGTAACCTTGGAAGTGTTAGATGTTTCAATACCTTCAAAGAATTCCGTGCCCATTTTACAATGAAAACTCCACTTGCAGCTGAAAGAGCAGAGAAATTTAAATGGAGCTTTAGCTTCAGCCAGTCTCAGAAATTAACGTGAGGTTTTTGCTTCTCTGCTCTTCTCCCACTGTAGGTGGTTTTTTCATTGACAGTCCCTATTGCCAGCCTCTCAGCATCGCACCTTTTATTATTCACTTGGGCCCTCAAGATTTCTTCTCTGACTTCTAGAACCATCAGGTTGTGTGGCTCCAAATGGCATTTTGTACATGTCTTAAAAGCAAGAAAAACGTGGCTCGTTTTGAGGTTTCTCAACTTCAGACATGGAATCTGAGCTTTTTTTCTTTTTTCTTTTTCTTTTTTTTTTAAAGTGTTTTTCTCACTTCTTAAACTTTGCTCCATGTAATGAAAAGCAATACTTAGTCCAAGCCACAGTCCTCTCTTTGGGTACCTAGCAATAGATGTGTATATACTCCTGGTTATTTCTTTACACTAGAAGGGGAAGGACTGGTGTGTTGAGGGGGGAAAACCAAACGCCAAACCAAGGCACAACCCGGGTCGAGTGCTGCTTCAAGCAGTGAATCTGCCTTTACTGTCATTATTCAAGTCCTTCAGAATTTTAATACTACACTGTATTTGCATGTTTCCTATAAAAATTGCTACAGAGCCGTGCAATGGTCACTCCTGAAGCAGCAGTGCTTTCTTTGTACCATTGTGCATGTCAGCAGACATGAAATGTAGCAAAATGGCAGAAGAAAAAAAAAAAGAACATATATTTTTTTCCAAAATGTAACTGAATTATATATTCTCTCTTCCCCACATCATAATAATTGATAAGAGGCACAGAAATGGTAGGCCTGAACTTGAAAATCAAGTGGATTGCTTTTGTGTCTCTTAAAATCATCACCAAATGATAGGAAAACACAGTATTTGGGAGACATCCAGTTCAAAAACCTTTGCTGCTCTAAATTTACAGAGGTTTTTTTCCCTCTTTAAAATTTGTATGTTGATATTTTGAGATTGTCAATCAGCAATAACTGAAAGGTGAATGTTTTTTTAAATGGTATTGGAACATCTATATGTTGCAGCTTAAGACTTCTTAGCAGTTTTCAGCAGGTTAATTCCACTTTATTCTCATTCTCTCCGGACCTTCATAGCCATATGCACTTGTATAAAATAAGCAGAAATGTAGTGACTGTAAGCTGAGATCGTGATATAAAAGGTAAGAGATTTTATTTTCAGCTTAAAGAATATTTTTATTGCTTTTTTTCTAAAAATCTCATATACCTGTGACAATCTTGTATATGGCACGTTTTTATTATGTCTTGTTAACTCAGTGTTTAAAAAGGTAATACACAGGTCTGAATCCCAACTTTGTATTTCTCAAGGCCAATTCAAATACTCCCGTTTCCGTTAGAAAAGAAAATATTAACTAACACTTAAGAAATTGTTTGGTTTTATCAACAGACTGTTCTCCTTCAAATATTTTTCTCCTGTGTAGCATAAAAAGCTGTGTTGATACTGCTGTGTCAGGCACTGCATTCCTTGCATCCCTGTGGACACGTTTGGGTAGGTACCAAAGCCAGGCCATGGCCTGCTCTGAATGAACGCCACACCTTATTTCTATGTGTGATGGGTGACACTAATAACGAGAGAAATTATTTCCCTAAACTATTAAACCTAAACTCCAAGTGAAGAATGAAAAACTTTGATGATATTGCAGTTAAAATCTGCAGAGATCAAATTACATTAGGCCAAATTAATTCAGGAAGCAGCCAGGTTTGCTTCCCTCCTGCGGGTGCCGTGCAGGAGAGCAGGGCAGGCAGGGATTTATCTCTGCGTGAATCCTTTGCTTAGCTGTGGTTTTCCACAGCTGGCAGTTAGGATACAGCCATCCATAAATAATTGTTTTCAGTTCTGTAATAAATGTTTGAACAGTATTTTACTTAGATTAAAATGGGTTTGGATTATGACCTACTGGTGCACATGATATGTGTAGTTTTAAAATACTATTTTTTTATTTGTCTTTTAAACCTTGCGTTATGCAAAGTTGCACAGTACAGTACTCCAGAAGTGCAGTACTGGCAGTACTTGAAGTTGCTGGAAACAACTCTTTTTATATAAAAATGGTTAAAAAATAAAAAAGCAAAAGGGAGCAAGCTGATGATGATGTATTAGCATTTTAGGGTCTCAGTTCAGAGCCGGAAATCATGAACAAACCCTGACTAGTAACAGCTGACACTGGTGTCAAACAGAAAACCACTTGGTACAGAATATGTAGTGCTGTATCACGCCCAAAGGTCTGCATCAAAACACTAACAGCAAATATAAACTATATTTGATTTTAATATTGAATCATCAAATTCACTAAGTAACTGCATGTATACGTTATCCATTCCTCAGGATACTTCTGGATCTAATTCATAGGCTGGTAAGAAAAAAAGAGCTGTTCAATAGTGTCAGCTTTGCCCCTGTGGGCAGGAACTTGCACCTGGGAAATAACTGAGGAACTATTCCAGGGGCTGGCCCTGGAAGCCCATAACCCTTCCATGACATCTGCAGGACAACTGATGAGCAATCAGAATGTCCTTCCTGTTCAGGTGGCAGGTTCCCACCTGCTGTTATCGTCAAGGTGCAAACTCAGGGCTGGATCTGCAGCTCACCTGCAGTTCAGTCCCTTTTTGAGCCTGGCAGGCCCGGCAGTGCTGATCCTGGAGCAGCAGGCTGCTCTGCTCCTTCAGATAGGATATTATATGCATCAAGGTGCATTGTAATAAACCTCTCCTGAATATTCCTTTCCTAAGCTTAGCTGCTGTCAGCCTGACAAGCACTGTCCACTTCAAGGACTGATAATAATACATCTTGCTGACTCTCATTCGATCTGCTTCTTTGTGGACTGTGCTTGGCAGCTTAATCCATCTGTATTTCTTTCCATCAGAATTGCTTTAACTGTGACTTCCTGTATTTTTCTGTCATCACTCTTTTAACTCTTAAAATCCTAAGCTTTCCACTCCCCTGCTGGTTTTTTTAAAATGATCTCAACTTTGTTGTGTCTTTTTTCTCTAGATTTCTCTAATACCCTGCTGTTTGTAATGCAGTAAAGCACTGCAGTGTTTATGTTTGAGATGGCCCCTTGCCTTTGCTGCCTCCCTTTTCAGTAGGAGAGAACCATTTTCTGATATGTGAACCCCTCTCACTGATACAGAACTTGAGCAAAATAGCCCCATGTATTGAAGGGTCACAGAGTAGGCTCTGAAGTGCCAGATGTATTTGCATTTGAGAGAGCAGCCAATTCTAGCAGTAGGTTTTAGCCTAATATCAGGCTATTTATCTGATGAGTAATTTGGGTAACATCTGCTTCATCAATGTTGCAACAAGCATGGTTTTGCTAAGGCAGAACTAGAAACTCATTTCTTCTGCATAATACTTGCAGGTTTCCTTTTAAAAGCCTCCTCACAGGAGCTAGGTCTGAACTGCCTTTTCTGTGAGGTTGGAGGTCTGTGTTATGGCTACTGAGCTTTGTATTTCTGCATGTACCCCAGAGCCAAACATGTAAATCTGGTTCTGTATGCTCTGTGCAGCTGCCAGTAGCGTTACCAGTTCTGGAGTATCTTTTCAGTGGAGCAGAAATGTTATTTTACAGTTTGAATTTTTGGTTCATGGAAAAGAATTCTGAAAAAGTTCCTTTCAATTAGTACATCTATAAATAGCAGACCAGGGAAAGTCTGTGCCTATACACTACCCACCTTAACGCTAGTTTTAGCTAACCAGATGATCGTGTGTATTTTGGGAGATGGTGTCTGCCACTTAAAGGATTAAAAGCCAGAGATTTACAGTAAAGGACCAACCTGTTTAATGTGTTCTCTATACTGGAAATGACTGGTATCACCATTGACTTTGGAACAACACCCGTGAGCTTTAGGGATCTGCTTCGGTCCTACTTTGCAGCCACATGAGATTCTTCCAGGCATGCTCTATGTAGAGAAGGGTTTGGAGTAACCAGGCTGGTTAGGAGGGTTTAGCCAGCACAAAGCATGGTATGTGGTGCTTCCTGCCATCATGTTCTCTCTCTGCCAGTGCTTGCTGTCTTCCTTAAGCACACATTCAGAAGCTGGAACATGGTGACCTTATTCCTGGGCGTTTCGCCAGTTGGATGGAGGGAGGCCAGCCTATGCTCCTGAAGGGAATGTGTAACACGAGGCCTGGGTTGCCCAAGCAATTTCTGTTGGACACAGTGCACAATCCAACCCTCACAAAGGCAATTTAGTGCCTGGGTAGGTGGTTCCTAATCTGGCTAATTTGCTGTCGTGTAGCCAGTGTGAGCTAATTAGATGATTCAGCAATTGTCATGGCTCCCCACTTAATGTGCTGTAAATGCTGCTGCCAGGACTTTCACTGATGTTAAATACCTTTGCTTCTGTGAATTCTGTTCTCCTGCCATGCCTTTTCTGATCAGCTTCTAGTATCCCAGTAAATAACTGATTCTTTCAAATTATGAAATTGTTACATAGAAGTATCTAGATTCTTAAAAACTNGGAATTAAATTATGAAAATTTCATAATTATTTCAAATTATGAAATTGTTACACAGAAGTATCTAGATTCTTAAAAACTTTTAATCAGACTGTGAAGCACTTCAGAGAAACTACTTTTCCTACAAATATTTCAACTATTCATGTGCCAGAGGACTATTTCTACTCATTAACAAAGATCTAAAAACTGCTCCAGTATCTCTCATCTCTGGAGACAAGGATTCTTTCTTTGAGAACACTTGCCTTCTGGTAGGAAAAAAAAAAATTAAAGTGTGTCTTAATAAAAGACTGTGCCCTCAAGCCCCTGACAGAACTTAATTGGGGAGAAGTGCACAAATCTAAAATTATTTGAGGCTTTTTACTTTCATTGAGCTACTGAGAACGATTTCCCTGGCAACAAGTTCCTCAGATTATTGGGGTGTAGAAAATGCAGGAGGAGGGGCATGAAGATTTCTCAAGTAGTCTAGGAAAAATATCTTCTGTTTGTTGGCTGTTCAGCTATGGGACATCATTCTCTTGTCATTTCCTTACCTCCAAGACAGCAATAAACATGAGCAGCTTTAACATACCATCTCTGATCCAGTCCTAGTAATATCCCTTGGAGAGTGTGGCACTCCCTGTTTTTTCTGCCACCAACTCCCTGAAATAAAGTCCCTTGCTTCATTTGTAATTCTACATCTGTACTTCTGAGCCAGTCTAGAGGTGGAATTGCTGAACATCTCTCCAAATCCATGTAAACAACAAGACACTATTTCAGTCTTTACTAGACAAACTTACAACTTTCCTTCTGCCTCTCGTGCTTGGTATACCAAGATATGCTCACTCAGTATTAGAACTTCTTGCCTTTAGCTAAATTCTAAGACAGTTGCCTGTTACTTAGTGAAGGGAGAACTATGTCCCAGCCTCACTGAGTTCCAAGTCACAAAGCAGCTCACAAAAACAGCTCCAATTTCTGGTGGCTCTGGGAAACAGGAGCTCTGCTGCTGTGGATTCCTTTGGATACCTGATGAGATGTGTAAACGTGAAATTCAGATTGTTGTTTTCAGTCATGAAGCTGACTAGGACCTCGCCTCTCTGGCATCAAAAGAATGAAAATGAGCTCTGTGCTGGGCACACTGAGGAGCTCTGTTAGGAACGGCTGTTCTGTCTCAAAAAAACAGTAACTCAGCTCGAATGTTCAGCACACAAACCCTCTTGGGCTTCCTGCTGAATAATCCAGTGAAAAATGAGATATTTTATTGACTTGTTTGAAGCAGAGCAGAGAGACAGGGTAGCTGAATCTGCTGTCTTAGAACAGGAGACAGCTTGTCTAATGGCTTGTTGGTTTCATTCCACTGGAAGTGGAAATTCTGCTAAAGTCATTTTAGAGCACTTCACCAGAGAAACCCAGCACTGAGGCCCTGTGCCTGTGCACCACAGCAGCAGTTTCACATGCACTTTCTTTTGAATATAAACCATTTAAGCTAGTAGTTAAGTATTTAGCATTAAAAGAATTGTCACCACTAAACTGTTTTATTACTTAACCCCAGAGTGATGTCTCCTTAGCTTTATGTGTGTCATCTGAATCCACACCTATTTATGTCCAGGTATTCTGGTGCTTCCTTTTTCTGCTCATAGATATGGGATTCACTAGCTGGTTTGTAAGTGACATGTGAGATAATACAAAAGCACAAGTAGGACACGTCTGCCTGTTCCTCTGTCTACTCCTCTCTCTGGCGTTTCCTAGGAGAAAGGGGGCTCTTCCTCACACACCAGTCTGTGTAGCAAGGCAGTGCTTTACTGTGAGTGCTGTGAGTTAGGTAAGAGAAAAGTTCATCAGACAGTAAGGTTTAAATTCAATAAAGTGGAGTTTTTTCCTCCAGTTCCTGAGATTGCATGAAACATTCAGACCACATTGTTTACCTTGATGTTTTTGAGGAGCTGAATGTCCAAAAGTGGTGTGTGCAGATGTGCAGTTCTAAAGCATATCTCTTATTCTGGATGTTGTTTTATCTTGCATTTGGTGCCTTAACTCTGTACAATTTAAGGTCATCTACACTGTACAACAGGTAGTTTAGTAGTTGTGTACTTGAAAAGAACCCATTAAGCCCAGTCTAAAGAAACCCTTGTACAGACTGAAGCCTTCTCAGGAGAAGTACTCTTCCATGTTTAATTAATAATCCACCAAGAAGTGAGAGTTTTAAGAATGTAAAGAGCATTTAAACATTTTGACTGCAGAGACTGAATTTATCTGAGACTGAATTTATCTGATTTCTAACTTCAAAGGTTTGGGGCAGTAAGATAATTAAAGCTGCAGTCTCCTCTATGCTGTGTAAGTAAACAACTTCAAAATGTTTTCTCACCAGGCAGAACTGCATGTTTGTGAAAACCTCTGGACTGTTATCTCTACTAGAATAAATAACACTTAATTTTAAAAGGCATTAATTGAATGTAACTGGCTATTCTGCATTGTTTAGTACCAGAGAGTTGGAATGAGTAAGAGCTGAAGTTAATTTTTAATTAATTAAACTTAAGCCTCATTCATACCTCTGACTAGGATCTGGAAGCTGCAGCTGCCTTATGCTGCTTTGCAGTTCAGGAGGTGAGTGCAGCATCAGCTCGAACACAGGATTTCTGAATGCATCTGGTTCTGGCAGAATACACTGAGGCAAGAGAGAGAAAAGATACAATGAAGGTGAATGTCCTTCTGCAGTTTTAGAGGTAGAGCATCATGGATAGAAGTTGGAGGGAAAGTTGCACTGCCTTTTCCAAGTCCATTAAGAGAGTCTGTGGTAAAACCACGAGGTTTATGTGTGCTGGGGAAAGCCAGCAGCCTTGTGAGCAGGGGGAGCTGGGATTGCTTTCTCAATAATTAGTGAGAAATTAGGTAAGAGGTCTAAGCTATCCATACAGCTGGCTAAAAGCTGCTAATGATGTTGCTACAGGAGATGAATTTTTATTTTCTGTTCAGTAAACAAGTCCAGGATTGCTGGTTTTCCGGAGGAGGAATGTGAGAAATCCAATGGACTAATTTTGTTTCCTGATGCAGCCCTATCCAAAACAGGGAGATAGTTCCAGGCAGTGTACAGAGCATGCAGCTGAATTTTGGGAGGGAAAGGAATAATAGTAATTTCCTCAGAAGGAACAGCAGTTGTTTCTGTAATGCCCCCAGTATTCTAGACAAGCTGCCTTTACACAGAGGAACATGGCAACAAGGGAAAGCAGATACTGCTCCCACAGTGACCTGTGTAATGTACACATTTCAGGTCACCAATACTGGTGTAACTCCTTATGACAAAGTAGGTTCATCTTACCAGCAAAGTGTATTTTGACATTCTATCCACTTCTATTTTTTTAAGCTAAAGGGGAGTTAATCATAGCACTCATCTGTTTCGAAGGGAGTAGAGCAGAAGGTAAGTTTTAACTTCATACTTTGAAGCTGCTATGAATAGATTAACAGTGTTCCATGGAAACAACCTGATGTACTTCTTTATTTTCTTTGAGTTTCATTTCTCTGTTCTTGCAAAAGCACAAGCTTGTGTAAAGCATAATCAATACAAAGTTACTCAGGGTACTGCATCATCTAAGCAGTGGACACTAACTGCATCTTAAGTCAACAGGCACACATAAATCAAGCTTAATTAAGAGGAACAGGACATCTTGGCAAGTTTTGCTTTACTACTGGCACTGCTACAATTTAATGATCTATGCATACCGAAATGTGTGTATTGCTGCACTCCCAACAGAATGTGAGTCTTGTAAGGGTGTCCTGTAAAGTAACAAAGTCAGGGTAAGAGAGACAGTATTTATTCTTCTGTCATTATTTTCACAAAGAACTGTTTCTAAGCAGATGGAAAGCCATTCTGCTCAAAGGAGAATAACGGTGGGCTAGAGAACAGCATTCAGAGCAGTACAGCTTTTCAAAAGTTAGTGATCCTATGAATTTAATTATGAAAATTCTGATTTGCAGTACAGATTCTTTCCTCTGTTTTTAAACTCATATCACTGTTTCCCTGCTCAAAATAACAGGATAAAGGCAAGTGTAGTTTTCTAATAACATCTATTTGTGGAAATCCATACACTGGAAGAAAAGGGAGGCTGTACTGCAGAGAGCATATTCAACTACAGAGCCATTCTCTGGGCAATGCTGCATAATTTAGGAGTGGGTAACCATGCCTTCAGGGACAACATGACACAGAGCAGATGGTTGAAAAAAAAAAATCACAGAAAAAAGCCTCCAAGCTTTGTCCAGTCCTACATTTACCCCTCCCTGCAAAAGGGGACAGGTACATTCACACACGCAAAATGAGCTGTCAGGCATCACAGAGGTCCTTAAGGACAAATGTTTTGTGGAGCCAGTCTCCTTTTGGACAGAAAAAGGAGGAAGTTGACTCTGTCTTCCAGTTCCAAGGTGCAGTGTCTTATTTCTCATCCTAACCCTATGTCAATATTTATTGATCAAACTGACTAAGCTTTTTAGGCCGACCAGCTCTCTACGAAGCAATTCTGTTCTCTTGAGCCTCTGCAGGGGCCAGTAACTGGTGCTTAACTACTGCTTCCACTCGGAATGTCACCGTCCTCCAGCTGCCCCAGAGCCAGGCTGGGACACTTGCACTTCTCAGAGAGCAACACTGCTGGGGCTGGGTCTCTCCAAAGCACTGAAGTACTACAGCACAGCAAGTCCCAGTGGGCTGTATGCTTTTAAAAGTCCTGTCCAGTTCTTAGTGACAAAGTTGAGCATGAAACCTGTACTGCCAAATGTACCGGCCCTTTGCTGAGAAGGGCATCAGTGGCAAGTAGTCTCAGAAGTGGAGATTTTGAGGAAAGGCTGGCTTTCCAAGGCCAACTCACAGGCTTTTTAGACTGGTTGAATTTCCACCCACCAAAAATCACCATCAACCAAATCAATTCAAATTGCTGCTAATTTGGGGTAAAATATCACCTTTGTGTAACCCAAACCACCGCCATCCATGCATCTAAAGAATTCCTAAGCAAAGACTCCTCAGGAGGCAGAGCCCTTCTGACGGGAAATCTGGCAGTGCAGTCTGATGCGACTTTTCTGATAATTACTTCTCCAAGAGAGGAAAAGACACAGGCAGCGCTTTGGGGCAGTGTTTCATGCTCAGCAAATTTGTAGAGGGAAGGAATGCAATTCTATAAATCACTTGTACTGTATTTGTTTCTAGACTTGAATGAATTTCACTTTTCCTTTGTGAGTCAGCGTATTAAACGTTAAAGAAAAGGTCTATTTTTCTAAATCTCTTTCACCAATAGAGGTCTGACCTGCAGCCAAGAGATGGATTTATTTATCCACAGAGGACGGAGTGTTTTATTTTTGAACCGAGATTGGATATAGCATTGAATAAAAAGAAGTACGACTTATAAACCTTAAATACTATGACCAAATTCCACAAATGAGTTATATGGTGGACGATTCCATCTTTCTTCCCAATAAATCTCTCTCAAAGTTACCCAGAATTAAACTTCCAAATGAAGTACAAGAGATCCTTGTGGTCTAATTACAGACTACTTTCAAAATGCTTCCGTTTTCTCCCAATTTGTAATCAGTGGAGAACAATGATGACTGAAGTATTCCCAACTATAAATAAAGCAATTTCAAACAAAGTAATTTGGCAACAACCATGGCTATTTATAGCACTAAAAATGTAATCTGAACATTCAAATTTTCTTAATTTGGTAGCAGTTGAGTGGGAAGAAAAATAACTGCACAGTGAATTTTAAACTGAGCTCTGTCTACTCACTGGCCAAAAAAGCCTGCAAATGTAAAGGGAACGCTCTTTGTACCTTCAGTTGCTTCCTCCTGTGCTGCTGTACCCCGTACACTTGGCTTCATTTGGCTTCTGTGCTGTGGTTTGTACGCCAGCCACTGTTACTGACTGTACACAACACGATCTGCACTGTAATCTCGGGTCATTTCCACTGGTTGTAACCCAACGCTACAGACTTCTCTGTATATAAAACCAGAACCATGTCCCATTTGCTTCCAATAGCTCCAATAAAGACTTCTCTCTGTACACAGGAATTACGGCCTAATGATTGGTTGGGGGGGTGGTTACAGTGAGCACACTGCCTTCAGGGGGCTCCTAAAGCCTGGGATGCCAAACCACAGAGGTCTGTTGTGCCTGAGCCAGGTAACAGGCTCAGCACGAAGGAGAGACAGGCTCCCAAAGGCTGCAGTTAGCAGAGACAACCTGGAGATGCAAACATAAAGCACATTTATGCTGGAACAAGCAGAATGCATTCCTTTACAGAGGTGAAAGTGAACAGAGCATTACCAGATTGCCACTAACAAGGGCTGCTGCACACAAGTACCGCTGGGGGTTCCCTTGGAAGCAGTACCAGAAAAGCCCAGAGAAGGCTGTGGTCAGCCAGGAAGGCAAGTTTCACTCCAAAAAGAAATCTAGACAATTCCTAGTATTTAGCTAATTAGAAAGACTGGATGTGCGTTTTCTTAAAAGATAAATTACACACATAAAGAACAAGTAAGGTTCTTTCAAAGTTCTCTCCATCCCTCTCATTTCACTGTGTTTCTTAAACATTGAATTCCTGTGGTCCCAGTTTATTCTCTGAGGTCCAAAGCAAATCCAAGCAATTTCCTTGTCCAGAGCCACCGAGGGCAGGAGCTGGGGACACCATGACAATTGTATGGCTGGTGTTGTTTGCCTGAGGTTGCAACTCATGTTAAGATTTACTGAAATATACACATATGTCCAGTTGCCTGGAGTTACAGGAGAAGCCAGTGAACACATAGTCTTACTTTTCTTAGAAGTGTTTTTCTAGTCTTGAAATGCTGAATTAAAAGCTGAGTGCAGAGGTCATTAATCAAATTCAGAGGAGATCAGGCTTGAAAAGGGATTAGAAACTGTTATGAGCTGACTATAATTGAGATTGCTCTTAATGCAATGAGATATATGAAATCCCACAGCTTAGAAGATGTGATAACTGGACCAGGGCTTGGTGTGAGACTTTTGCCTTCGACAGGCCAGTGTGCAGCCAGCCCAGTCTGCTGGTGTACTGCAAACAAGTCAGTTATGCACAAACAGCTACTCAGGGACAACTGTACCAAACCCAACAAAACCATGCATCACTTCAGATTTAGAGCTGTATCAAATATTTAGCAAGTAAGATCCACATAGAATTGAAGAGAATTGCTTAAGAAAGCATCATTAACATTTAACTGAAAATGAAGTCTGTACTAGCATAACGCCTGTCTGTGCTCATGCCTGATGTTAGCTGGCTCACTGAGAGTCATTCCAAAAGCTCCCCTGGGATTATCATGTCGGAGGTGCTGAGAAGGCTGACAGCTCTTCAGCAGCAGCCTGGCCACTGCTGGTCAGTGACAGCTCCCAGCGAGCTGGGCCCGCTCCAGGAGCTGGCGGGAATTCTGTGGCCTTGCAGGAATGGGAGAGGGGCACATATGGGAGTGGGGCATGGCAGAAGCCACACAGCGCTGGCCTAGACTGGTAAAGGAGGCTGGCACATCCAGCCTTTTGCCACTGTGAAAATGCCTGGCATCTCCTACTCGGTTTTACTCCTGTCCTGCCGTAACTAAGCTAACTTTGCCCAGGCAGTTACAGGGTATCTTGCCTGGAGAACAGAGAAGCTGTGATTTGTGGCCCCTGTCATCCCACACCCCCTGCAAACCAAGAAATACCCAAGTCCATCTACTTTTCCTCGGCAACCTGCAGTGCCTCTCACTATGAATCTGCAGCTGAATGCACACACTGAAATCTGCAGCAGTAAGCTCCTTCATTTCAGGCCCTCCCCAACACTGCTCGACTGCCCCATCCCCTGCTGGCACAGCAGTGAAGGGATCCATGCAGAAGGAACCATCTGCTTAACAAGCAAGATGCCCAGTTTATCTTGCTGCAATCAGCATCACCTTGGAAAAGTGTATTTGATTACAGAGGAAGCAGGAAAAAAATATTGATTGACCGATGTCCAAGCTTGGCTGATGTAAAGTAACGAAGAAGCCAGCCTGTAACTTCCATGTGCAAAGAACTGCTGCATCTATAAACCTGCCCAAAACAGCACCCCTCTTTCTGCAAGGAGTGTCACCTCACTTAATTGCTCACGACATAATGCTGACTTTGGTGGTTTGCTGCAGGGTTGAGTTCCAGCAAGTCAGCTAGAAAGAGTTTTTCCCATTTGCTAAGCTGTAAATTATCCTTCTCTTTTTTGACCCCAATCCTTGGTACAATCAACTCAAAGAAACTGGAGCTGCCACTGCTTTCAGGGCCCTGAATTCATCTTCACTTTGGGCTATACGTTCCAGCACATTTATTTGTGATGCTGTAAAAAGCCTCTGTGTACTCTTGTTACAGTTACAACAAAAGGCCCTTTCTTGCGCCAGGCATGAACACGAGGCAAAATCCTAAAAAGGCTTTTAGATCCCAAAAAAGGGTCACATACCCAGCACAAATAACACTTCCCTCTTCCCATTTGCTTAGGTGCTGGCACACACCAAAGGTGGGATTTCCTGCCTGCAATAAAGGCAGGCTCAGCACTCTGCTTGTTCTGATTCATTCAAAGGGACTTTTTTTTAGAAAAAATCTGGGTAACTTTGGATTACAGCAGAAGAGAGAAGGCTAAACCAGGGCAAGATGATAAAATACAGCTCAATAAATCCAATTATGCTGCCCTGCAAAGCAGTTCCACACAAACTCCTATACCGCCAATACTGCAAGTCTTGAGGTAGCCACAGGACTCCTGCACCCAGCACAAAGGGAGAATATGGACAGGGGTTTGAGCTGCTCAGGCCAGTTCTCCTGGGTTTAAAGAACTATGTGGTTTTGAGAAAGATGCTGTTACATGTAGAAGACATGTAATTTCTGCCTGTACATTAAAGTATTCTGAGATCAAATGAATAAAAATGTGAACGGAATTCAGAACGTTCCAGTTACCGTAATTACTGGCCCCCTCACTCTGTCCTAACCATGGGCATGTGCAGCACCTATAGCTTCTAAAGACATTCACAGCTCAGGCTACTCCTGTAATGCTGAAGCTGGGGGCACCCAGGAGCTCTGGTTCATGTCTACCAGCAGCAGCCATGTCATCCCCAATTCACAGCAGTCTGGCACAGGCTCCCACAGCCCCTCTGGCTCTGGGTTTGCCTCGTTCCACACCTAAACCACCTCAGGGAGACGCACACTTGTCATCCTGCGAAACACCACCCCTTCCCTTCCGTGCCAGATGAGATCTTGTTCCTCCAGTGATTCCCTGTGGTATTATGCAGCAGTTCTGCCATGTCCTGAGTAGGTGGTGAGCTCAGATATACATTGCTCTGCAAGCAACCAGCCTTCATCCTCCTCTTTCCCACCCATTCTCTCTGGTGCATCAGTATTAATTACCATCAAACCACTTCTCTAAGCTAGCAGAGCCTCCAGGACACAGAAGACATTAGATCACTACCCTGTTGTCCAGGCAGCCAAGACTTGTGCCAAAACCACAGTGGTTTGCTGCGGTGTTCTTAAAAGAACTGATAAACCCCTTTCACTTACACCATGACAGCTGACAGTGACACAGCACTGCCATCTCAGTGAGTCCTTTACTACCTTTTCTCAGGCACAGCAGCTGAATAAAATCTGCAGAGCACTTTTCTCTTCCCTGGGTGGCATAAACTGACCAGCCACATCAGAAAACTGCATCGGGAGTCATTCCAGTGTCCCCTCCCAAATGACATTCAAATGTGGCTCCAAGGCCCCCTTTCCCCATCACACCGCCAGCTCTGTGCCTGAACAGACGCTCACAGCAGGGAGTTTAAACACACAGCTTGGATGTTTTCATGGCACATGCTAACTGTGCTCAGCATGAGGGCTTCTGCTCAGAGCTGGCAGCCTGCAAGCCTCATCTCTTCTGCACCTTCTGGAGCCTCAAGAGCCCAGTGTGGCTGCGATTCCATCTTAAATACTGCAGCACTTTCCCAAAAATCATGACTTTTGTCACACAAGCTGTTGATTAAGATGGACATCTGCAACTCCATAACTGAACCAGCCTGCTCGTTGCCACAGAACAACCTCCCCCTGGACTCCAGACCCCCTCCACTGACTGCCACGTTAAGCTGCACATCAAGGGCCCAGAAGGTGAGATGCCCAGAGACCAACTCATGTCACCTTCAGCTGTAACTCAAGCCACTAAAGCTGATTAAAAAATACTTTTACTCTAACGTTTTAACCAATAAGCATTTTAAGTTTTTTGTATTCTGAAAAACTTCTGTGATAAACTTTTGCTATAAAGTTTGCTACATCTCCTATCTCAACCATTATTAATAAACAGAGGATCAGGATGATTCATCCCTAAATTCAAGGTGTATTAGAAACACATCCCATAGATTTACTTCCAAGACACTTCAACTTTACTACACATCCTCCTAGCAGATCATTTTTGCACCAGGACATAATACAACTCTCTGATCAGATTTGTAGGAGGAACCCATGAATTACTTAACCAGCAGTCAGTGGTGTGATTGGCTTCTCATGCACGTTCTCCACAGGGAGAACAGCCCACGGCAGACACTCATCACATTACAGATCAAACAGCTCCACTTTATTAGTTCTCACAGCCTATTTCAAAGGTTTCCACCTCAGGAGACCTCAGCTCAGACCTGTCTGTGACAGGCTGCTATGAACATCACCCACCTCCTGCTGAAGGGCTGCTGCTGCATGGCAAGAACTCACAGCCTGCCTCAGCCTGAGGGGCCTGGAGGCTGTCCGCAAGGGGAAAAGAACTGAGGGGCCTTTTTAACCCCATGCAAATTAAGGCGAAAATCTTACACCTTCTCGACAAGGGCCATTAAAGCAGTACAAGTTCTGTACCGGTTTTCCCCAGAGTATCACTCATCTCCAGCGCTTAGTGTTTGGATCTAAAGCTCTCCTGTCCTCCGCTGCCCTGGTGCTCTTCTAACACCAGCAGACTCTGGAAGAGCTCTGGGAGGATCTGCACGGTTCCCTCAGGAAGCACCGCCCCGCCCCGCCCGAAGACGGCTGCTCCCCTCCAGCCCAGCAGCTCAGAGGTGTGCCCGAGCTCCGCACCTTCTTCCCACCGGACAGTGCCTGCCCGGGCCCCGCTCCAAGGCTCATTCTCCCGTCACCGCACCTCGGCTTCCCGGGCCCCGCTCCAACGCTCCTTCTCCCGGCACCGCGCCTCGGCTTCCCCGGCCCTCACGGCAAACAAAATGGCGCCGCTGGCGCCCTCACGCCCAAGGGCGGCTCCTGCTGCCAATCACCCGCCAGCCTATCAGAGCTCGCCGCGGCCCCGAGGGCTCCGCCCCTACGAAAAGCGCGGGAAACCGTGAGGGCGCTGAGGGAGTGCCCGGCGGGGTTTGAGGAGCTGGAGCGTCTGGGGCGGCCTTCGAGCCCCTCCTCGGCTAAATCCACCTCGAACAGCCCGGTTCTACTTCAGTTAGCTCGGTCCCACTCATCCCCCATTCAGCAGGCACTTACGCCACCACGAAGAAACACTTGACTGAAGCGTTAACAAACGTGCCTCCCGAGCAGGAGGGCTCTGTTCGCCTCACAGCCCGAGTTTCCTACTGTGCCTGTGGCCAGATGATCCCAAGAGAAAGCCCTCAGTCCTGGATTACACTCAGTCGTGCTCATTAGTATGCAGAAAACGCAGCAAAACCAAGCCTGTGTTGCTCAAATGCATTGGGATGTGCAGTGGTAAATTCTAGCAAAATTTCTATGGAGACTTTAATGGTCTTTGGCAATAGAGAAGGAAAAATACTGCACAATAAAGTGACGGGAAAAGGAGGAAAAATTAAAATAGAAAGCAACCCCCTGAGTGTCCACTGATGGCTCATTTCCAGTTGCTGGTTTTTTGTTTTGCTTTTTCTTTTTTTAAATTTTGGAAGGACTGTGGGTTCAGTTTGTGGGCTCACAGGAGCTTCCCAGGTCCATCAGGGCTCTGGGCATCAGGCTGGGTGAGCCGCCCGCCTGCAGTGCTGCCCTCGCACCCGCTGAGGGCTGGAAAACCTCCCTGGATTAAACTCTTATGTTAGGCACCTCCAAAGTGTCTAAAGTTAGGCTGGATGAATGTGAGCCAAGCTGTTGAACAGATGGAGTGAAATCCTCCTCTTGATAACAGGAACTTTATATCACTGCCACAGATAAGAAGGGCAGCTAAAAAAAGTCAGGGGGGTAGTTATATAAATTTCAAGACAGCTTACCAGCAATGCTTAAAGGTAAAACTTTCCGATAGATCCTGAATATCCACTTCCAGCTGCGGACCCTGAGCAGCCAAGAAGTTCTGCAACACAAATGAGATTGTGACACTCGAGCTCCCACACTGAGACCATTGGAACTTAATGATACAGCACAAACACGCAAAGCATTTGGAAGCTGGAGCCTGGGGCACAGGAGATTAATCCCAGCATCAGCAGACTGGCACTGAGCTGGAGTTCAGTACTCAAACTCAGCTGAGGCACATGTGAACAGAAAGGTGGTAGACTACCAGACAATAACCATCTCATTAATGCCCCAAATGCTACCAAACACACTCATTCCTTTTCTCTTACAGGGCTGTAAAATACTCATGCTTACTCATGAAGCAGCTCTGACTCATGAAGGTTTTCTACCTTCCTTATTCACAGTTTTCAACATCTACAAATTCAATTTCCTCATCTTAAAACTGACCTGCTTCATAGTCTTCACATGTTAATTCTGCTTCGAAGGATGCACATCTCAG
This sequence comes from Hylia prasina, assembly GCA_013397195.1. Classification (NCBI taxonomy): domain Eukaryota; kingdom Metazoa; phylum Chordata; class Aves; order Passeriformes; family Sylviidae; genus Hylia; species Hylia prasina. The sequence continues at coordinate 618,978 of VYXD01005102.1, forward strand.
CCCTGGATCCATTTTTCTTAATTAGCCATGGATATTTTAGACGGAGTTGGATGTGAAATACATTGGTAACATTTATTTTTGAGACCAAAAACCTTTAGGTAGGCATCTAAAATAATCCATGACTGGAAACTGACTATAAAGTGTTTTAGATGAAATGCTGTGAAACAATTATGCATGTTCTGCATCCATACTAAAAGGGGAGTATATGCTGCATGCAATTTGAAGGTGATGTTTATTTAGAGTGGAAGAAATCCAAACAATAAAGCAGCTTTTTCTCTTCCTTTCAGTACCTCATTTTTGGAGGAAAGTACACCATTACACTATTTCCCAGTCCCTTTGAGGAAGACAGGTGGGTGAAGCATTCTTGGGTTGCTTCCTCCCATCCCCTACTTACCTTTAAATTTTCTCTGAAGGTTGCAGTTATGGAGAAACTGCAGAGCTGACCTTACCAGCACATGCACCTCTGGGAAGACAAAGCAGCAGAGACCACACACCACCACACAATGCCATTCTCTTAAAGCAAAACATGCCTGGAAAAGTGACACCACGGCAGCCTCCTAGAGCAGGGCTGCTTTCCCAGCCACCTTTGGTGGTTTTGGTGACAAGAATGCATTTGTTGTCCTGGTTATCTCAGCAGAACACAGGGCTGGGGAGCAGAGCTGCCCCATGACCCACTTAGTGCAGCCCTCAAGTCGTGCGGGCTCAGCCTACAAAACCCTGCTGAAGATGACATGAACCACACTTGACCCCATGGAATTTGTTACTGATGGTGATAGGCAGAGATAGCCTACATTTATTTTGCAGATTCAAGCAGAATTTGGAGGGCCATGGAGAAAAAAAAGAATGCTCTAAATTGGACATGTTTGAGAAATACTGAGTCACAAGTTTCAAGCTGCACAAGGTCATTTTTGCAGTTTCTTTTTTCAAAGCAAACCCTAGATTTTATTATATAAAACCAGTGTTGGCAGCACTCAGAACATGCAGTCTTTTTTAGCAAAGCCCTTTGCAGCATGACTGTGGTTTCAGTCTTGGAGAAGCCTGCAGATGCTACTGCTTCTACTTTAAGAAGAGAATTAGCTTTATATTGCAAAATATTTAATAATTTTCTGTTCAAATGAAATGAAACAACAAAATAGTTATACAATTTTACTAGTTTATATTTCAATTCATAAAGTATACACACTGCAACTATGCTACCACAATGTCCACGCATCTAATATTGATGGAGTTACAGTAATTTTTTTTTTTGGTATTAAACAATAGAGATAATGTATGCAGTTAAGGAAAAAAGCTTGGACATAGCATGTTCTATCCTGTAGTTACAGAGTACATTAGCTAGCATTAGTACAGTAAACAAGAAAAAGTTAGAAATACAAAATAAACCAAATATCTTTATATACAAACCAGTGCCTCTTATTGTTACCAGCTTATACTCACACTGCACACAAAATTTATCCACTGATGCAATAGATACTTCAGCATAACACAAACCATTATAAATTAAAAAAATTACAAGGTGCAAAACTCCATTCTACAGCTTTCTGGTGAGAACTCAATACAATCCAAGGAATGAGAACTCCAAGCACGTTTAGCACCTATTAGTGCAACTGCATCGAGCGTGAAAAATGACCTACACCACCTCGGAACGCTACCAGGGAAGCGAGTTGGACAGCTAGAGATGCTCGCAGCTACACTCACGCTGTGATTTTTGCCTCATATATATCTCAGTTTATTGTTTCTTTGTCCCATTCATACCTATGTGCAAAACTAAAACCTGGGAGCTCCGTCGGAGCTCCGCAGAAGGCCTGCTACAGCCGGGTAAAAACAAACAAACAAAAACAAAACAGAAACCTGACAAAACCCAGACAGACTCCATTGAATGTCAGACCATCCACATAATTCGTATGATCAGCACTCCTGGTGCTGGGGATTCGAACGCTGTTGATATGTGGATCAAACAATATGACACAAGTGGAACGGAAATTTGCCCACAATTCCGATTATTCTTGTCAAGCACTTCGACAAGTCTCCCAGCCTCCGGTGGCGAATTTGTTTGGCAGCCCATGCCAAAAAAGCCCAGAGTTGCATAGAATTGATTAGTAACAGAAAGAAATGCCAAACACAGAGAGATGGATGCTGCATCTACTAAAACAAAGTGGGGTTGCTCGACAGGAATGCTGAAATCATCCCCATTCATAAAGCAAAACATGTCACCTCCTACTCTCCATTTCCTACCTCTGGGGACTGCTTTCTGGCACTGATGTAGTTCTTGATAAACTTGTATTTTTTGTTGCATTTTTTCCTTTTTTTTTTCTTTTTTTAAACTTGGTTAGTGACACTTTTCCTTTCAAATAAAATATTAAAAAAGGTTATAACTGTAAAAAAACCTATCATATGTAAACTTAACAATTAGGGTTTGGTAAGTTCTCGTACCTAGTCTGTGGAAAGCCTCCAGCCAGACGCAGAATGGAGTGTTTCTCTGAAGAGCTTCAATCTAGCTACATCACCTGTTAAATATCAGTAGTATGAACATCCCATGTCTAGCAATAAAACCTCTCTCGTGTTTCCATCCTCTTTATCACTGACCTATTGAAATCCTGACATGCTGTGTTTCTATTGTATTTACATTCTGGTCCTCTCATGTCACAGAATTAAACATCTGGCCAAGGAAGGCAACAAAAGGTGTTGTGTTAAGAAGGTGTGTTTGACAGAACTGCTTTTCAACAAGTCTCTTTTCCTTGGACTCCAGTCACTGTTTTTATAGAGCTTATTGTTCTGTTGAACCACGTTTTCTTTGCAGCTTGTACTTCATTCAGGGCCAGACCCAAATGGTGCTCCAAATCCTGCAAACGGAAGAGTAATTTCATTAATTTGTTACATATTCACAGCACAAGGTTATAGGAGTTAAACGTGGAAGGCTCTAGAACATCTACAAACTCTTGGCCATTTCCAACGTTTAAGTCTTACATAAATTAAAAGCAGCACAATAAGCTGACAAAGAGAAAAAAAAGCTTTGAAAAGCAAAACAAGACTTGTGTCATTGCCCTTAGTGAAACATTCCGCTTTCTTCAGTACGTCCAAACTCTTTAATTCCCTTCCATCTGAGGAGGAGCTACTCCCACAGGAAGTGGACTTTCTGCAAACTAATTTTTACCTTTCTGTGAACAAGGCACACTGACATATCAGTTTTAGGCTAAAAGCACAATGTTGTCATATTTTACAGAAATACTTCAGGTACCTGGAGTGCTTCGCAATCGTGTTTTAAGAAACATGTCTAACATTTGTCAATGTTACTTCTTCATTTAGCACTGATTTTGAGATAAAGACATGCATGATTCAGTACTCTGTCAGAGCTTGGGCTCCTTCCAAGCAGTTGCAGGAGATCAGGCAGCCAGCACTGCACTGCAGACAGGCAGATGTCTGGAAGCTGTAGTGGCTGCTAAATACAGTTCATGCAATTTCAATTACATCGTCTGCACACAGCAAGTTTCAGACGCAGTGTTTGGTTAAATAACCCATGCAGGAAATAGCAGGTTACGGTTTCAACCAACAGGATCTGTTCCAGTCCCTCTACAACTCACACACACATTTTTCTAGGAATGCACACACGCTGTACAGACTACAAAACAAACTTCCAGAGCATTACCTGTATTTTACATTCCGCCTCCACAAGCTGCAGCTTGGTCTGGGCCAGCTCAAGCTCCATTTCCCTCAGCTGGTTCTTCAGCGTTTCCTTCTCCTCATCCGTGTCCTCGTCTGAACCATCCTTGGCAGTGCTGGCAACCTTCACACGACCTTCCTTATTGAAGAACTCACGGCAGTGCTCACAGTCATCCACCTTTTGCTAAAGCAAACACCTGGCTGTGAGCGACGTGCTGGGGATGTCACCAAAGCCCGTTCCTGCCTCTGCTCTGGGAGAGCAGCTCAACACAGCAACCACTAATGGGAACTGTTGGGGAGGCACAGCCCAGCAGGAGCTCCTGCCAGCCCCACACTCAGGGCTTTGGAAACACTGCTGTGTTAGCTTGCTACAATAATGGGCTCTGTCCCTCCCCACTGTTACTTCAACATAAAAGAGAGCCAGCCCTCAAAAAAACCCCGGCATCAACACCAGCATGTAACCACTATGGCATGAGAGGGCTCACCTTTTCTCCCAGATCTCCCCTTTATAATCTTCTCTTTTATTTATGGGGACTCTCAGCCACCATTTTAGTAATGAAATAAATTGTGTGTTTGCTGCTATGATTTTGCTAAGAGACTGAAACGTTGTAGACTGTGGATCTATCTGGTCTCTTACCCGAATTTTCTCAATTTCAGCTTTATTTGCTGTTTGTTGCTTTTCCAGTCGCTCACTCAGCTGGGAACAAATCTGACAAGCAAAATTATGTTACCAGACCATTTATAAATGTAAATTCCCTCCCAAATGAATGCTAAAGCACAAATAAATGCCACTGCAATATTAACATGGATAGTCTAAGGACTCTTAGAAAGCTAGAAAAATTAGGATTCTGCATTAAGCTGTCTCACTGTACATTTTCCCATTCTCTACATATTCTTCCATCCCCACAGGAAAAGGTGTAGTTCCAACAGAAGTTATTAACAGTTTGGCCTTGCTAAAGGAACCAGACAAGGTTAGGAATAGCATGGCTCTTTTGTTGCCCTTGGGAGAAAAAACCAGGCAAGACAGAGTAGTAAAACACCCTAATTCATTCCCTGAGACCTGATATGGGCCTGCTAAAGAGACACATGAATTTGCTCCCTTGATACCTTGTGATCAGGAGCCTGAATGCCAAAGCAAAGCCTTGAAAGGAAAAAGGCATATTTTCTTTTATTTCTGAGGTGCATTTGATTGCCAAAGGGAAGGTGAGAGAGAAGCTTTTTTTGGCATAAGGTGAACCTTTGATATCCAAGAGCCCATTTGAACAAGGTATGGCTGTAACTGAGGCTGTGGTGGCTGCTGATCTACAAATACCCACATCAGGGGCAAACAGGACTGGCCACTTCAGGATCTTGGCCAGGGAAAATGCAAAACCAGCCACAGGCTGCCCATTTAAAACAGCTAAACTGTGTCCTCAAATGCATGGCACAGGTGACATTGATTTCCAGAAATCTTCTGAAAGTCTTGTACTTTGACAGCAAACCACATCATCAGGAAGTTGTACTTACCTGTTTGTAGTCACCAATAATAGAGCTGTTCTTTTTGATCTCTGACTCTGCCTTATCTAGTTCCCTACGACACATTTCCTTCAGCTGTAGGGGGAAAAAAAAAAGAAAATAAAGGGTTTGTATAGTTGTAGTCTGAAAAATACCCAGGTGGTATTTCTTCCTTGTCCTTAGCCTCACTGCTCTGCTTTACTCAGGGATGCAGAGTCCAGCTCAGCTCCATGCAGGCAGGGAAAAGCCAGCCTTTGGTGGCCATCACTGACAGAACAGTGGGCTTGCCACGGAAAGGAAGGATTCAAAAGGTGCTGACAGCTGAAGTCCTGCACTGCCTCTCTGTGCAGCATCTGGCACAGGCTGTGACTTGGTGATTTCAAGTTAAAAAATCCCACCCTCTGAAGCACCTGGCAGGAAAATGCCAAATTCTGCTTTGCTGACGTCCTTTGCACCGCAGAAGAGAGACAAACATGACTTGGAACATTAAGCCCTTCCCACACTTGTCACTTTTTATTTTTATCATTTCCGTACTGTACAGAACAGTGAGAATGACAGAAATGCCCCAACCTGAGCAGATTCTTCCTCCAGGCGCCTCTTTTCTTCTTCTGCATCAATCAGCTTCTGTTTGGTCATTAGCAGCTCCTTATTGAGGGCATCTGCCTTCTCCTCTGCCTGAAACAGAGTGGAGGCTGAGCAGAGGTTTCCCTGCTGTGCCTCCACCAGGACAGAGCCAAGAGTGCAGCCATTCCAGCCTTATTAAGGTTTGGTTCGTTGTTATTAAAGCAACTATAAAACTTTACTCTGAAAATTATTCTTCTAAAACTTCCCATCTGCAACAGCGAAGCAGCAACACATCAAAATTAATGACATGTGCCAGTACACTCCACCCCTCCAAAATGCCTCCTTGAATTCAGTGATTCATTTTAGCAAAACTGGCGTAAGGATTGCTCCAAAGAAATCCAATACCAGAAATAAGTAGCATTTTCTTGTCCAGTCTGGAAGTTGATCAATACATTCTGAAGACAACCAAAGGCACAGAACAGCTCACAATGAGCAAGATCAATAAAACACTCTAACCAGCTAAGACCTAAGTTCAATTTGCAAACATTCAATAAAAACAGAATTAATGAAAAATGCCTCTAGAACATTGAAAAAAAGCCCCAGAACTCCATGACACTTCCCAGTGGATGTGATATCATCCCAGAAAATACTGCACGAAAAAACTGAGCTGCCAAAGCAAACATAAGTCAGGCCCCACTCTCCTTCCTCCTTAAGGGAAAGAAATGTCCCACCAGAAACCAACAATCCCTTTTCTACTGCAGTTTTTAAAGTATAAAAATATATTGTTGAAAATATTCAAGCTCTTTATAAACCACTGAAACTCTGCAAAGTTAAGACATCTTTTCCTGTCTCATACACACAACACAGCACTTCCTAATAGGTGTATGGATTCTACATAAAAATAGATCAGTAACTCAACTGATATATAAAATCTTCAGAAAGTATCTGTACCAATTCTCTTCAAAGAAAGAAAATCAAAAAGTGAATTTTAGTCCCTTAAAGTCCTGCTGATCCTTTAAAACAGACGGCAAAGGCAAAGAGAACATCTTTTCATTACAGATGGGGTTTAAGCTGTTTTAAAGTTAAAGAACACTGGGATGCAGGAGCCCAACAACAGTAGAAAAATGAAGCCTATTTTCTGGTCTAGTGAAAGGATATTAAGGAAATTCTTGTATTTCCAAATGCTTTGTTTTGATCTTCTGGGTTGCAGATTTCAGACATGCCATGTAGGTATCAGAAAAGGTGTGTTAAACAATGTCCTTTGGTACTTTTTGCTTTCAGGACCTCAGGCTGGCAGAATGAAACTTATCACTTCAGGATCCAATTAGAAGAATTAATCGTGTCCTAAAGCAGGATCAAACCTACATCTCCTCCCAGGGGATAACCCAAATGCTGCCAACATCATTTGCCATCTTTGAATAAAGACTATTATATATCATATTAAGCATATCAATTTTGACTAATTTTGTTCCTCTCCCAGCTCTCAATTTAAAAAAAAAAAAAGTAAAAGTGTAACTGTGTCTCACACAGGCTCAAGCAGCCACAAACAACAGTTAAAAACTGATAGAAAAAGCTTCTTCAGGACAATTTTTGCTGGAGTCCACCTCCTGAGTGCCACTGCTGGGCTATCACCAGTGTGAAGCTTCTGGAAGCTTCACTAATGAAGGGGAAAAGCCCAGGTTAAGAGGAGATGAACATGCCAATGTGTGGGGAAAACCTGCTTCTAGAACATTCTTCTATGATCCACATTTTAACACCTAACAGGAGATGTAATAAACCCAAAAGTCATGAACCAAACCTCATTAAAGCAACACTCACCCATTGGCATCAACATTTACTATGAATAGTTTTCCATCAGCAAGTTTCCAGGAGGCCGTGGGAAACCTTAAAAATTGTCTGAGGCAGATCCAGTGAAACATTTTGAAGCCTGTCAGCTCCTGCACTGTGCAACTTTCAGAAGTCATTTCCCTTTGAGATTTCAGAAATGTACTTATCTTGGTACAGAACAAGAATGGCAAAACATGAGCACTTGAACTCTTCCCCTCATCTCCCCAAGCAGACAGACTAAATGTGCTGTAGCCTCCCCTGCGCTAGAAATGCCAGTACCTTTCTGTCTCTGCATGTCCTGGAAAAAAAGAAAAAGCATATCCTAATAAAATCTCCCATGATTGAATATGTAAAGAAGGGAGTGGGACAGCAAGCTGAAAAAAACCTCCTCTAACACAAAGCAAACCTGAAGCTTCCCCCTGAGAGCTCTACTGATCTGGAAACAGTCCAGGATGAGGAGTTCACACGGGCAGATTCCAACAAGGCAAATGGAAACCACAACGTTTTCAGAGTTGCCTGAGGTACCTGAGAACCTGAGCCACGCAGAGCCAGACAGACTCAGACTTTCAAGTTTATCAGGCACTTTGCAAAGCCTGTCTGCTGTGAAATTGTATTCATTAAAATCCCAGGAAAACATAAGCCAGCATCCATGTTATGATCTCTGTGATGGTTCAAAGACTTGACACACCTCCTGCTAGACTTCCTTAGAGAAAAGAAAGCAGCTACTCAAGTACAGGCTCACCTTTCCCTCCAGTCACTGGGAATGCTTTTCAGAGTATTTCAGTCAGCACTCCCATTTCCCACGGGCCTCTGTCACAGGCCTGTACACAGTGTGCAATGCGCATGTGGAGGAAGGAATCCTGTCCCCCACAAAAAAGTACCTGCATGTACCTCCCCTCCAGGGAGAGAAGGAACAAGGAGTTCCCCTTGTCTGAGGACACCACTTACATTGTCCAAGTCCTTCCTCAGTGCAATCTTGCTGGTGACCAGCTCGTGGGCCAGGTCGTCGTTCTCCTGCTCCAGCCTCATGTTGGCCTCCTGCAGGCGCCGGTTCTCGCGCTGCGGGGACACGGGGGGGTGTCAGGGCCAGGCTGCCCCTGGGGCTCTCACACACACACACACACACACACACACACAGTGCCTGGGCCTCACACAAAGGCCCACCTCACATCTCCAGCATGCAAAGACAACTCTGCCTGCAGGGAATTCCCCAGCACAAAACTGCAGCCACGGTGCAGTTGTAAAATAAATATGGGATTAGCCTTGAGGAGACACCAGGTATAAACAGCTCTGCTCAGCCACTCCTTGTTGAGCTACAGAAATGTTTCTGAAGTCTGCAGTACTAGGGGTGTCATTGTGCCATCGATACCTTGCCAGGAGTTTCCTACAAGTACTGCTTTTCTTGGCTCAAAATTGAATTTGCATGCTAGAAAAAGGTAAGAGAAGAGGACCCTGGGAAAAATACTCTATTTTCTCTCTCCTGTTACAACTGCCAGCACACAGATGGATACTAAAGAAAGTTTACATAAAATTTCTCTGATAAAAATACATGAATTTATTGTATCTATGTCTCTGTGTGTTATTGTGGTATGTATATGCATACATAACTTTAATGTATGTATGCGTAATTTATCCCTGTATTACATTTATTTGATAAATAAACTATTTATAAAATTATATGCTTGCTGCAGTATACATCACTTGAAATTAGGAAGAGAAGTAAAAGCAGGAGCATAACCACGGAAGGCAGAGTTAGAATCAGTCAGGCATTTCCTTTCTGTTCATGTCTTGTGGTGCAGCCAGCACGTTAAACAGGCTCTTCTGAACCAGTTCTATAAGCCCAAATAAAAATTCATACTATTCCTTTCCTTGCACAGCTGGGCTCACAACAACCCCAGCCTGATCAACAGTGTCAACAGACATTCCCTTCACGTTCATGGAGCTGATTCCCGTTGCATCCAAATTGGTCAGAAAGTAAAACCAGCTCAAAAAAGAGTCAAAGTAGCAACTTGCTGTTTGTTACACCAGACTGGAGAAGGCAAAGTATTACCTCAAATCTTTCTATAGGATCCTCCTGTTGAGCCTGCTGCTCTCTCATGGCATGATACTCCTTTTCATACTTCTTCAGCTTCTTCTGGCTAATCTAAATTAAAGCAGTCCATTAGTTCCTGCCCAGAACATTGATAAAAAACCACAACACACAGAGGGTTATGGAACAAGCTTCAAGCAACTCCTGCCTTCTATGAAGTACAGCTCATGACTTCACCCAGTTCTGAGTGTGAAACCCTCAGGTGTGGTCAAAAACTCGGTTCCACTCAATAGAACAACAGCAGCCTCTTCCTGTGGAGTACAGGGAAGGTTTCAGCAGACACCCAGAGCATCCTGCCCCAGCTCCCCTTGGTGCTGCACAGCTCCCTGGTGCTCCACACACTGCAGGGCTTCAGCAGAAGAGACACGGTTCATTTTTGGACTGGCCTGATGCTGAGCCTTCTTCAGCTGCTTTTTCAGCTGTAACATTTATCATCACACAGAAGCATTTGGTTTACTTTACATGAGACTGTAAATGCTGAAAGGGCAAGTGCAGGCTCAGCTGACATTTCTGCTGGTGTCAGTCAAGCCCAGCAGAAAACAGCCCCGAGCTGAGGTGTCTGGGCAGGCAGCAGCACCTCAGGGGCACAAGTGCTCTGTCCCTGGCTCTGACACACACACACCAGCAAAAACACTCTCACAGGCCCCAGATTCCCCTTCTGTGAGAAGGGACAGAAAGGTGATGCTGAATTCAGTATTCTGCGGCCAGAGTTCAAGTCCTGCAGGGACAGGGAACACAAGGGAAGCTGTAACAGACCCTGACCAGCATTTTCCTGGTGTCACCTGTGCCAGAGGTTACAATGGCTTAGCAACACAGACCACACCAAGAGCACTGTGTGCATTTCACATGTAAGACATTATGCATCTAAATGAAATCTCTGGCATTAAAAGTTGCACCCAAACATTTATTATTGTAAACCAAATAAATTTAACAGCTGTGTCTAAGATTTCCTCTTTAAAAACCCTGTTCTGGGTTCTGAATTTTCCATGCATAGAAGACAGGCAGAATGGAAAACGTGTTTGGTTTTCCCACTAACAGCCTCCCCGGGAAGGAGCTGCAGAACGCGGTGGCCAAGCTCCCTCTAGTGAGAGCTGAGCAGAAACACCTCTCTGCACTCGGGGGAACATTTCGAGGGAGATGCCATTACCTGGAGTCGGTCCAACCACACCACAACTGCAGGAGTTATTCCTGCACCCAGACACCCACCTAGAGAATTAACCCTTCACTGACAATGCAGCCAGTAACCTGAGGAGATTATTTCACTGTTCTGCCCCTGCTCAAACACTGCCCAAAATTTGGGGGTTTCACACCCCAAATCTCCTGCAATGTAAAGTTAGATCCTGACAAGTGAGGCATCCACCATGCCAGAGGAAGGAAGGCAGGCACCTCACTGTATTTTCCTCTTCTACTTTTCAAGTGCATTAAGCCAGTTTTGCCTTTTTTAGGTCATATATGTCATTGGCATAAATTCTGGGCACGGGAGGCCTGGGGAAGTCAGCAGGGATTCTGGGTTTGCAGAAATGAACACTGATGTCCCACCAGGTTTTTTCAGGGGCACAGGAGGCAGCAGCAGCTCTGCTAACATCTGCTGCCCAGAGGGGTGAACTCCCCATCCCTGGCAGTGCCCAAGGCCAGGCTCAACAGGGCTTGGAGCAATCTGGGATAGTGGAAGGTGTTCCTGCCCATGGCAGGGGTGGAATGGGATGGGCCTTAAGGTCACCTCCAACCCAAACTGTTCTGCTGTTCTATGGCAACACTGAGGAGTGACTTTAAGAATCTGGTGCTGTCTCCAGCTGATGACTTCCTGAACTCCTTTCCAGCAGAATGCTGTTCTAATCACAATGCCTTAGCCAGGCTACTTCTCCCTTCCTATAAATTATTTATTTTGATATCCTTTTCTGCTCAAAGAAACACTTCCAAATACAGAGTGGAGATTTCTACTGACAGCAAAGGACTTATATTTTAGGTCAAGGAAAGCAACTACGTGCAGCAGGAGGTGATACAGAAGGGTTCTGTGCTGAGCCCAGCAGTGCTTCCTCCACAACCTCCCCTTTAATGCCCCCAGAGCACCCAGCACTCCAGGACACCACGGGCAGCCTTGCCATGTGCACCCAGAGACTGCTTGTGCCACTCCACACAGCACTGGGAACACAGGGAATTCTGACAGAGTGGGAGGAGGAACAAGTTTTTTTCAGAAACATAAAAGGCAGATGCACTCATTAGGGTGATGTGAACCAGATGCAAGGGGAACATTTAATCTGTGGCTAATGCTAAACGATTAGAGAGACAAAATAGCTTTATTCTTGATTATTCTGTAATTTCTACGTTAGTTTCACACAAGATATGCTTGAACTCTGTGCAGAATACTGGTATCCACTGCTACTACACCTGGATCACAAAATGCCTGGAGCGTTAACACCCCAGGGAAGTTGTGTACTTCCACACTGACACTACAAGGAATTCCTCTAGGGAATTTCAGGAAAAAGGACACTTTGAACCACATCAGCGTACTTGACTCAAAATCAATCTCCATGACCATATCCAAGGCAGCTGCATTTGCCCCTGGAGCTGGAGGCAGGAGCTGCTCCCAGCTCACCTTCATGTTGCAGGCCAGCTCCATCAGCTTCTTGGCGTTCTCCTCGGAGCGGTACCGCTTGGGCAGCTGCACTCGGAAGAACTTCAAAGCCCCTTCAAAGTCAGTCAGCAACAAATCATCCTTGGTAGTCTGGGGACAAGGAAAGAAACACCAGGAAAAGCCAATTTTTTACTGTTACTCCATCTCAGAGACAATAAAGCCACAACAGCTTTGGAAAGCTGCAGTAACATCGCTGCTTCTTAACCTTCTGCAAAGAGTGTTTGTTTCTATTTCTGCAAATATTCCACCCCCCAAAAAAAGCACTGTGCTCACAGGACATGCCAGATTACAGCACGTGTGCCACAGGCAGTTGTTAGCTTCTCAAAAAAACCCAACATATTTTTGTAACAGGCATCTTAATTTTTATATGGTACATGAAGATGCACAAACCACAGTGTAACATTGTATACTCACTTTTAATAATCCCAGTGCAACGTTGAAGATAACACTTATTCCCTGGAAAGAAAAAATAATGACAAAATAATTTAATTTCTCAGTATTTAGAAGCTTGGATAGGAATTTACTTGGTGGGTTTTGTTGGTTGTCTAGTTTCTGTGAAATGGAGAACCAGGATACCTGTGTAACCTGGTGCTATATAAATCAAAGGCACAAAGAATGACTTGGCAAACAACTGGCAAAATATCTTTGCTGGAGAGTCATTATAGAGAGCAAAACACTTACCACTGGTTTTACTACCTCCTTAGCACTCTGAAACTAAAATTATGTTGTGCACTTTATTTTATTTCTTAATGAGTAGTTGGTCAGCTTAAGATAATTTAACTTCCATACAGCAACTTCTGAAGACACTGATTCAAATGCAGTAATATATACACCAATATATTAAATTCTGGTCTTCACAAACTGGGATAATTCATGCAATGAAAAGGAAAGTGACTCACTTTAGGACAGTCCCACAGCACCTATTCTGCATCTACTCCTTAGAAGAGTTCTATTCATATTGTCCCATTAAATTAAATGTAAACAGTTCTGTAGTCAGGAGTAGCTCACACCTTCTTCAGGGGTCCCACTCATAATCATGACACATTGCTCATCTTATTTCAAGATCCTGCTTTTATTTCTTTCCACCAAGTTATTCTTTCACTATTACTTTAAAATGAAAAACCCCTTAAAACTCCTCTGTGAGCATATTTACTATTTATGAATTGAAAATGTGTTTCTAAACAAACAGAAGTGATTTTCTCCATACCATCTGCTGCTCTCTATTCCACTGGCACATGGACAAAGCAAGCAGCAGACACAGGGAAAGGGCAAAAACACTGACCAGGAGGTTTGTGAATGCTGAAAGCCTTCAGTAAAGGAAAGGCAGGAAATCAGCCACTTCACCAAATCAAGTGCAGATCCAAGAAGAATGGATGCATAAAGTTACCCAGCAAATCATTAAATAAGTCAAGGATGCCTCAGTACAAAATGGGATTTGTTCACTGATGGTAATAGTGCTGACTGCAATTACACTGCTCACCCACATACCACTACATACACTGTTCTAAACATGATTACAGACACCATCCTAATATAAAGAATTTTGCTCTCTAAATATAAGTTGTGAAATATAGAGAGACTTCAAGTTTTCCAGGAGAAAGAGCCCCAAGCCTGTTAGATCACCAACATGAGAGTTAGCTGGGCCATTTTATACACCATGGCCTCCATGCAATAATAGGATAGGAAGAAAAAAGCCATCATTGTGTATAATGTAACTTCAGAAGAGAGTAAGAACCCACATATTTGTAAATCAGCTCTCATCACACTGTACAGAGTCTTCTCACATAGATTCACCAGTGCCATAGGGAATAGGAGATTATAATCTTTCATAGAGCTATTGATTCTTAATTTGTTTCTTTAAAATGCTGAGAATCTTTATCATTGCAGAAATGTAACACTTCTACATAAAAATATCACACGCCTTGCTCTGAGAGAACAGATAGTAACAAGGACATGAACCAAGATAGTGACAAACTGTCAAAAGCTTGGAGCTGTGCAAGTCTCCAATTATAACACATACCTCACATAGGAGTAAGTCAATAATATGGAAGACCATGTAGAGAGGGAATTTTGCAGTGAACAGGGTCAGGAACCACTGGGAAGCATACATGTGTGCTTCAAGGCTGATGTCCAGAAAGTGGTTATACAGATCAGGAATGTATTCCTAAGAGTAAAACACACAGAAGCACTCAAAGTTAATTCAGGTTCTTTTGGAATTATAGCTGAACCCCTGAACTACAGAAGGAAGTTGGGTAGAGTGACCATCAGTGCAGGGTCCTGCACCCACCAGGCGTGACAGGAACAGGCCTGGGACCTCCTAAGGATGGCAAAGGCTTCTCCTGGGCTGGGTGCCCAGCAGGACCCTGGGATTTGCCTATTTGCCTCAGCAGGGCCCAGCAGTGGCTGTGCTGACACCAGAGCCACAGCAGAGCCACTCCAGCTGTCGGGCACATCTGCCTTCAGCAGCACCACACTGCTCCCAAGGCCTCTGTGAGAACACCTGGGACAGTCCTCGCTCTCCACCTTCCTCACAGCTTACCAACACCATCCCCCCTTCCTCACAGCTTACAAACACCATTCATCCCACGAGAAACAGCCAGAGCTGAACTGCAGGCTCGGGTCCGTTCACTCTCCCCGTGGGAGCCCCCACCTGCATGAGGCGCTCCAGCTGATAGAACTTGCAGTGCAAATCTTCAAAGTTCTGTTTGAAAAGTTCCCTGAGTCCATAATCAAACATGATTTTGACCAGAACACTGAAAGCTTGCTCCTCAGGCATCTGTGAGACAGGGAAGTGGATTTAGTACCAGCCATTAAAACCTTTCACATCAGGTCAATCTGCCTGAACCTCCCTTCTCCCTCTGAAAGGCTGAATTGCCACTACTTTTTAATCCAGTTTAAATGTAAACAAGAGTATTATCACACAAAATGAGGTTTAGTGTTGCAAACGGCATTTCAGTGGAATAAACCACCTCTCAATCACTCAGCTAAAAATACATCTTCAAGACACGAGGACCAAAGCAGTTTCCCATGTCTTTGTTCCAGAACTCATCAGAATCTGAATCTTACAGATTTTGACCAGCCTAACCTTTTGTCACCCATGTAAAATAAGGCAGAGGCAGTGTTACTAGAGGATATTAAACAGGATATTTCCCTTATTCCTAATGATATATTTCCCCTTTTCAAAGACATTATTACACTTGATGTTATTTATTAGATGACATGGATAAGCAAGACTGGTAACTGCTAACAGAACCCCCACACCTCACAACTCAGCACTGGTTTGGGAAGGTTCAGTGTCCCTTTCCTGCCAAAAACTGAAGGAAAACTCAAAGCTCATCAGTGTTCTGACATTTTTCCCTGCCCTTAAAATTCAGTTTTAATATTTCTGTAGAAAAGTCTTGACTTCAGGTCAATTGCTGGTTTCTATAAAGGACAGAACATCCATCTCAAGTATTCTATTATTAATCTGCAGATGGAGTTTATTAAAACAGAGAACTTTGCTGAAACATTCCAAACTGGTAGTGAAGGACTCACAGAAACTTAATTTCCTTTTCTGCAACATTTGCTTTTATTATTTATTTTCCCTAGCAGCCACACTCCAAAGGCTGACTTCAAAGAGAATCAAATAAAAAGAAATTTATTTGAAATTTAGCTTTTCTTTAAATGCATACATCATTCCCAGTAGCCGTAAGTATTGTTAAAGAAATAACTCTGGAATAACACATGGTTCAGCCATGACAGTGAACCTCTCTAGGCAAGGGACCCATGACAATGAAAATCTCCAATCAAGCACATCTGTTTCAGTAAAAGCATTCAGTTCTACTAGCAGGAAGCATTGCCCTTCTCTATCTGATTCAGTGAGGAAATAAAGAATTAATTGCTCATCTAGGAAATATTGCAGATTACAGTTACAAAGAACTAAAAGGTTGTTATCATTAATCACTTGGCTTTTGTTTCACAAGAATGGAGTTTACAATCTCTTCTGTATCCTCCCCTGACTTTACAACAGTATGGAAAATCCTCCCCTGAAGGCCAGACTTCCACCAAAAACTGCAGAGAACTCTTCATGCTCAGCCCTCTATGGCAGCAACAGCTGGGGAAAAGAAACCTCAAAGCACTGCTGGGCTCAGGAACTCTGCAGTTCCAACCACCCTGGCAACAGAAACACTGACAAAAAGCAGATGTTACTTCGAAACAGAACAGTCTATAAATATACAAAAACAGATTTCTAATGCTCTTGTATTTCCCAAGCGTGAGTGAATCTAAAACTTTTGCTCCTGACAACCATAAATCTCTCTCTAGCTTCTGAACACACCAGCAATTAAAGGATATTACACTGATGAGATCACTTCTATCAACAGCAATTAAGTTTAAAAAAGCATAATACAGTTTCTTTTAAAAATATGAAGGTATTATTGTATCCTTCCCTAACCTCTCAAACCACAAAGCACAAAGGCCTACAGGACAAGAGCCCACAGGCAGCACAGCCTGCACTGAGACCTAATGAACTGACATCCCTTCAGTGCCCTCAACACTCTGTGTACACAGGACATGGCAAACACCATCTGTGTTTCTGACTGATTCCAATAGAAACATTTCATAAAAAGCTTAAATCTGACCTTGAAACCCTGTAACAAAAACATTTACAGTGTTGTCTTATACACAAATTCCATGCCTACTACTGCTCCTGAGGGCAAGCCTGAATGGAAGGGGTCCTAGTACAGGAACACAAACACCACAGCAAGTTTTAAACAATGTACTCTTCCCTGTCTAAAATCACTTTCTTACTGACCAACACAGAAGTGGATATGTGCCCTGCAGCCCTATTAGCTCAGAAGTTTCCTCTAGATAAGTGGAGCAATATTTATTCTTCAGTCTAAAACAGCTGAGGGTAAAGGCAGCACTTACATGTAACAGCAGCACAGCAGCGAGGAAGGACTGGCCTTGGCAGTAGCCAATCTCTTCATCATACACAGAGTAGGCCTAAAAGAGGAATTAAGACTTTACTGGTACCTGTCTCGAGCTAACAAACACAAAGAAAACAGAACACTGCACTGAACACAGCTCCATACAGTTCCCATGGATGGAGTGCAGCCACTGTCATTCTAACACAGGGAAAATCTGTATGACAACCAAACTGGGACACACAGAGGCAGTGGCTGGCTCCAGTGATGCACCAACGTTGCTGCAGCCTATTAAACCACTTATCTGAGTGCTTTTACCTCTAAACAGGTCCCACAGGGATGTCAGGAAGAGGGAGAAACACTAGGAATTCCAAAGAAAGTGCTTGAAGCTTAAACCACTCCAGCTGAGATACCCAAATACACTGAGCTGTCCTTTTTTGCTTATTCCTTCCTTTTAATAATCAGCTGCAGTGCATGCCTATGGCTTTATAACCTTTATGGAGGTACACAGTCATCTCCAGTTACATAATTTGTCCAGCTTGATCCAGGCTGACAGGCCAGGAATGATGTGAAGTCTTTGCACCAAACACTTCAGTGCAGAGGAATCCAGAAGGGCTTTAGGTCTCCTGTGTGGATAACCAGAAGCAGCCCAACAGCTGTGATGGGGAACAGCCTGAGCCCGGTGCCAGACAATGGTAACACCTCCCTCTTCTTCTCAGCCAACACTCACATTGCTGATGATGTTGAATGCAAGTTACCAAAAGCAGCCCAGAAGAATTTAAAGAATACCTTGCATATTTTGTACAGGGAGTCCTGGCCATCTCCCCCAGTGTCCTTAAAATAATCATGAGCAGGGAACGTTCGATTGATGTCTCGGGTGATGGCACTGTCTTGTGGAGACTCCTATCAGAAACAGAAAATAACATGCAAATTAAAACGCATCAAAAGAATAAAAATTACAATATGCCAGGACTGAGAATTGGGAAATTAGCACTGGGTTCAGTGCACTGTTCTAAATTTAACAAAACCCAGTGTACCCCAGCAGAGCTGGCAGCTGCAGATTACAGCTGGGATAGATTTGGGTACTTCAGCACATCTGGGGTGGTCAGAGAGTGGCAGAAGGAGCTCACCCCCACACCCCATTTGTGTTCCAGGCCAGGGCAGTGCAGATGCAGCCATCCCTCAGAGATTCCTGGATGCTCTGCCCAGGCACACTCCTGGTATCTCACAACTGCAGGAGTCCCAGTCAGCTGTAAGCAGCAGCTGTCCAAAATGCTGTCCCCAAGGTTCAGCTTGAGGAACCACTCCTCATCCCCTCCTCAGAACTCAAGCAGAGAAAATAGATGAGTATGAGCCCTAGGGAGTGTCATACAGGAAAACATGAGGGAATGCAGGGACAGGTCCTGCGTGAGCTGGGATTTCAGCATGAGGAAGATGGAATTTTGTTCTCTACACCACTCTGACACCATCAGTTTCAGATGCCTTGGACATTTGGAAAGCTGAACAGTAAAAACAAAAGGGGTTTAATCTATCCAAATCACCCATGCTTCTGCTAGGCAAATGGAAAAAGGTTAGAAGTGAAAGATGGTAAAAAAGCACACAATGTAATCAGTGCAAGGAACACTCAATACAGCTTGTAGTTCTTTTTCTTCACAAAATGATTTTTCAAACAACAACAACAACAAAATTACCACAGTGTGCTTCATTTTCTCTTCTGATTTTAATCCAAGGTTAATGCTCCTCTCTGGGGCTTAACACAGACATTTGATTAGGAAAGCATTATGCTGCTATTAGAATCAAGACCAGATTGTTTTGGAAATTATATCAAAAGTACTGTTCAGCGTTCCAATTTGATAATAATTAACATGGTAAAGAGGTCTGTCTCATTATAAGGGAATCGGAAACAAACAAAATCCAACACTCAATAAATTTCATATAAATAAACACCTCTTAAGTCAAAGACAATTATGCTAATGGCTGGCTGTCAACTTTGGCTGGTTTTGCAAGCAGGGAAAGACAAATCTCAGAAACAATTCTGCAAACTTTAAACACGTGAATAAGACCTGGTGATAGCTTTTTGTTTCTTACAAGTTGCAAGACTGAATTCCAGTGAAGTACTCCCAGGAGCACAGGTTCTGACCACTGCCAGCAGCATCCTGAGAGTCACCTGTGTTCTGCTGCAATGGCAAAATAATCTCAAATCCACTTGCCTTTTAATCCACTTATTTAACAACAGAGACCAAAGCATCTGGTTGGAAACTCTTAAGAGAGGATTCTCAAACAAATCACTCATTATGGCTAAAGAGAACTAATTAGTGGCCTCTCTGGCTTTGCGTGACTGGCTCAGCTCTTGACTCCTGTGTCTCAGTACAATTCCTCAAGCAATCCAACGTGAGTTCCTGCAGCTGAAACACAGCTTGGGGAGAGAAAAATCAACGGAAATGATAAGGTTTAAAAAATGTTTTTTAAACCGTGGCTTTGAAATCTCCCCATTAGTACAAACTGCTGCAATCCAAGCATTGTGTAACCTTTTCTTTACTCCTATTTTTATACCTTGCTGTGAGAATTGGCTCAATGGGCAATTTCTCATGCTTTCAGGGGACTGGGAACTGAAGGAAACCCTTCTGAACCCACACCCTTCACAAACTGGGATTGAAAAATAGAAAGCTAAGAATGACAGGAAGAAAAAGAAAGTAATAAAGAAAACAGAGTGGAAACCAGCCATGAGAACTGAGGCAAGCATGGTGAAGATTAAAATTCTCATAACAGTTTGCTGCTCTGAAGGAAAGCAGGAAAACGTAGATGCTCAGACTCAGAATGTGCCCCTCCTCCCCCTCTTTATGCACTTTAAAGTATTAGGGGAGTTATATTGAAACTTTCCTCTCCAGTTGATTTAAACAGAAACTTCATGTGTAATTATGGAAACCAGGATTCAGTCCAGCTGGGAAAAGCCCATTTATTCTGTCAGGCTGCATATAAAAGCATATTGATTCCCACCTCCTAAACCTGACACATTTAAAAGGTATTTTCCATCTATTTTCATGATTTTGCAGGGAGCATCCTAGGATCTGCAAACCATGTCATGAAGTTACAGCCTCAATCAACATATTCGGACTGAGACTGTGTTACTTTAGAAGCTTTTTCTGTAGCTTAAGGCACAATTAAAGACAGGGAAGAGCTGGAGTTCCCTCTTTCTGGGACTGATCTACTTGCAGTTTTCAGCAGCTCAGGTTTATTCCTCCTAATCCCTTGCGTAAACCCAAGAGGATGAAGAAGCTGCAGCAAAGAATTGCTAAAGGACAAGATTTGTGATGAAAAGAATGAAATGAGATACCTCCAGAGAACAGAGGAAGCTGCCTGCTGGAAATGGCTCATCACCCAAAGATCAGCTCCTCTTCCAACCACACTCCTGGAGAAAATCCCCTGGAGGTATAAAACAAACCCTGACCTGGACACAGGCTGGCTTCAGCACCACCACACCAATGGAGAAATGAGGGGGGACCAAACTTCCCCCCAGAATGATTCCAGCTGTGGAATTTTGCCCACTGGTGAGTTATCTGACACACCCACCCCCAACCCAAAGTGTGCCTGACTCTCACTCTTGCCACGATGGATCCACTTCCACGTTCCAGTTATTCCTTAGGAAGGTCCCACTGACTGCAAGAATTGTGCCACACGGTCAGAGATTACTGTGGGAAGGGTCTGGATCTCAGTCCACCACTGGAATTTTCCTTGTTTTGCCAGGGTGGGACCAGCACGTGGTGTGTTGCTGCAAGGCAGGGACAAGCCACCCTGGAGTGCACCAAGCCAGGGACAGATTCCAGCAGATCCAACACGCAGAGAGAGCCAAAATTCTGTGCAGCTTTCATGGGCAGCAGCAGGGTAATATTACATGATGGGGAAAAGTTATTTTGAGCAGATCTGCACATTTTAAGCACATTCAAATACATTAAATGGTTTTTTGACAGCTATTTTCAGTGTTAGCAGGATCCTGTGCCACCAGGTCTATTTTGCAGGCTGGTGGCATTCCCATAATTAGTTTCATTAAGCAATATTTACATTCATTTTTACACAGAGTGCACTTCCTGCATTTGTCTTCGCCCAAACCACTGGAGAAGGTTTTGGTAGGAGGAATTCCACCTGTTACTGAGACCTCAAGGAAGTGACACAAACCACACTTTGGGATTAATGTACTTGTTAACTTCCCACAGGGAATGCTGCCTGCAGAATGGGTTACCTGGAGTCAGCACTAGCCCAGAACATACACAGATAAAAGAATATTTGTGGAAAAAACCTGAATAATTTAGACAAATTTGGACTGGTTAGACACTGCAATTGGATACAATAGTGCATTGATACAGCATAGTTTCAGGCCAAATATGGCAATATAGTGCAATTCTAAAAATAAAAGTGAATCCCTTGTGATATCCAGCCCTTTCGCTCTGCTCGTTTCCTTTTAGGGCTCAAGTTTCCCACAGGAAAATTAAAGCGAGGAGTTTGCCCACAGTGCCCTGCAGCATGTATGGAATAAAGCACAAACACCGAGCAGGCTGCAAGCTTCTCCTGCCCCTGCACTCACTGCAAGACTGTTTAGAGCAATCAGGATAAGGGGAAAAGCCCCACCCAGTGCCAAGGAACACACCTTTAGCAGCTCAGTAACAGAAAAGTCATCCGAGGCAAGCCGTGAAAACATGTGATGTATCATTTATTTCTTAAATGTATTTATGATCCATTCAGACCTTTCAAATAAAGTGTACAAGTGCATTTCAGAATAAAAAACTACACTCTTCACACAGCTCTGTAGAACACTACATTTTATCAAGAAACTTGAAGCAAAAACTTCCTATTAAACCACCCATGCATCCTTTGGCTACAATAATATCACCGATCAACAAGTACTGCTAGTCAATTCAGGGTTTCCCTTTAAAGAGAAGGAGCATCCTAAAATATGCCACCCCTCCCAGAGACCTCTCTTTAAAGAGAGAATATTAAATAAATTAGCTAGGCTTTTAGGCAAAACAGTAAGGCTACTTAGTACTGTTGATGCATGATCCATATATTTGGAGAACAGGCAATCCCAGGCTATGTGAAATGCGTCAACAGCCCTTGAAATTTTAGTAGTATCAAGATTACATCAATCCAGAACAAATGGCAGACAAAAATGTAACCAGTGGAACAATCACTGAAAAATGTGCAGTTTCTTGTAGGATGGGAAGTGCTGATAACAGATTCAGAGAAGTGTTTATAAAATCCGCTAAGAACCACACTGACATTCTTCAAATTACATATTGTACAAAGCCCTAAACTCTGTGGCTGTACAAGCACTGCCCTGTTAAACTGCTTGTTTGGGGATACACATACACACAAATGTAAAATACACAGATATACTCATTTGAAGGCAATCAATTTAACATGGCAGTGACTGTACAACTGCACAGCACACAAATATATAGATATGTATGTACATCTACAGCAAAAAGGAAACAAGCCAAGAGATGTATGACACAGCTGGGGTACACACCATCTCAAAAGGGAATAATACATTTCTTGGAGTTTTAATAGCTCATAGCAAAATTACCTCTTGGAAATAATTATGCAAAGATTTAGAATCAGATATTTACATGCTTCTGATTTATCTAGCTCCATTTAGTAGTTAAAAATATGCAAGTATTATTTTAACTCAGTAACATTTGTCATTTTTGGCTCAACTGTAGTTAGTTTTTCTTATTATTAGTGTTAGTTGAAAAATCAGCTACAGAAATGTCTATTAAAATCATGGGGTGGAAGAACCCCTCTCCCCTGTATTTTAACAACAGTTCTGAGTTGGCACAAAACAGGTAATTCTGGAGCCCCAACATCAACTCTTCCTCAGCTGCCTTGTGCATGAGAACACCCTTCCCTTGTTTGAGCCAGAGCACCTCAAGCAGAGCCAAGGACCATCGAGGAGCCCACCCAGACAGACCCCACTGTGTCAGAACTAAACCAGAATTAGAGTCTCAGACTGCCTCTAATTCACCTCTTTGCTTTTCTAATCTGCTTTGGTGGAGGTTTCCCCACAGTTCTTCCTAGCAGGGGTTCCACACTCACAGCTCTTTCTCATCTTTTAATACAAAACAATTTCCAGCATTAAAAGGTGCACGAAGTTCCTACAGACACACACATACACATTCTCACCTGTGATTTCATCTACTCTTGGCCTTTTCACTGACATTCAGGAAAAAACTACTGGTTGGAACACTACTTGTGTAAGGAGCTGGATTGTCTCCCAAACAAAAACTCCTTGTAACAACCTCTGACCATGTCAGATCTCCACAGAACACACCAGAATAACCCCACTGGTGGCTTCTGCTGTACCAGTACTGGGAAAGGTGCAAGGAGACAGGCAGGACACAAGGAAAAATGAGCATCACAGAGCCACGGAGTGGTTTGGGTTGGAATGGACCTCAAAGCTCATCCAGTTCCACCCCTGCCACGGGCAGGGACACCTCCCACTCTCCCAGGTTGCTCCGAGCCCTGTCCAGCCTGGCCCTGGGCACTCCCAGGGATCCAGGGGATCTCAGCTTCTCTGGGCAACAGAGAGGGTTTAAAGTCAGATCACTCCACTGCATTTCATCAGCAAAGCAACCTAAAAGCACATGCACGCACAGCCTCCCATGCTCGTGGTTTAATTGTAAACAGCATGTGAAAAAAACAATTTAAAAAGGTACGAATACAGTTCTGAAATCCCTGAAGAAAAGACATACCCACGAGTATTAAGAACAGTAAAAAAGCTCATCATTAGCAATTGCAAACGTGTTTCCATCCTGTTGCATTCATTAGAGGAATACAAAATTGAATCTAGTGTTTACATGCTAGAATTACAATAGAAACTAGATTTCAAAGGTTACATATGGAGAGAAATGTATCAGCATAGGAACTTGCAAAAGACTGTGCTGTACAGCATTTCTAAAGACAGGAGTCTGTCAAGACAATACAATGATTGCAAATCCTTTCAGACAGTTCAAAAGCGTGGCTGGAGGTAATGCTGCTTTCTGTTCTCTGAAAGGATTAACTGCACCAGTATTTTTAGTAAGTTTTAATGACAATTTAACCTCAAGAAATACCTAACCCCTCAAAAACTGAGGTGATCAGAAACATACAGGTACCTTACAGCCCTCAGGTTTTATCTCTTTGTACACTAAACATCAATTCATTCGACAGCATCTACAGAAAACGTTTTAAAAAATGGTTTTATGAAATACTTTTAATACTCAGTAATGCTAATATTTAAAAATACTTCACAGTGTGGTACTAATGTAACTTCATAAAACGAGCAACTTGAGTTTGCTAAAGCTCAAAGCCTTACATTATATTAAAATAGTCCAAAGATCCCACACACACACAGAATCACTAGCACTATAAATATACCTAAGCCACTTTAGTGCAAAGTCTGGTTTTGCTTCCCCTGACAAATCCCTCTATATTCCTGCCAGCATATTAAAACGTCATCCTTTACTAATCTAATTATTGATTTTCAAGGATTCATTTACAGTTGAAATCCCAGAAGAACTTTTTTCAATTTGCCATAAAAGTAATGACTTGGTTTATTAAGCATTTGATTGCTTGGTTCACGTGCTCTGTGTAACACTGAGAATGACTCGCATATGCACAGCAAGATTTGAGTTCATCTTTATGAGGAGCCACTCGAATTTACTTCACCTTTTAATGGAAGGATCTCCAGTAATAACCAGCAGAAAGAAGCCAAAGCTCTGAATTACAAAACTGCTATCCTCGTCCTAGGAGTTGATGAATAGAAGTCAGAACAGAAAGTCTGGACTGCCTGCTCTGTTCCAGCCCCCCAGTGCTGCACCTCAGGCCTCAGGCACAGGCAGGTGGAGCCTTCCAATCCCTTCCTTCTCTAAACCCCTACTCTAAACATCATCTAATGCAATGTGCACCCACTCAGCACTTCTTAAAACGTCTCAGCCAATAAAGCCCCTGGTTACCAACCCACCAACAGGTCTGTCCCACAGCGACCTGCTGCCTCCTGGGCTCTGCTGGAGCAGAGCCTGCACATCCTGGGATCAGCTCAGGGATTGCAACACTCCCCCAGAACAGCTCCAGGACAAAACAAAGATGACTTTAACAACTTCTGTTTCTCAGCTGAAACAACCACAAAATCTCCAGTGTGAGGATCAGTTCTGACTGCACAGATTGCTGAAGGACATGTGAGATGTAAAGCTACAATGTGGACCAGGACACAGGAACATCACTTCTGTTCATGTTTTCATTATCTGCTAAAGCTCAGGAGATGCAAATGGGATATGGGTGAGACCCACAAACACCTCCATCTGCAGCCACACTGAATGCCTGCAGAGCAGACAGACTGGGACTTGTTTTCCATTCTGCAATGGGATAAGAACTGACACATGACAGAACTCAATATTGTGTGGAGAACCATCAGCAAAGCTGCCTCTATAAACAAACATTTCACCTGTCTAGAAAACAATGTCACAGGAAAGAAGCCTGAAAAGCTGACTAAACAAAGTATATCCCATCAGATTAACTCCCCGTGGCTGGAACACCTCAAAAGACAAGTGTGACACAGACTGACATTACCTGAACTCAAATGAGGGGCTGATCATCACCCCAGGTCTGCAGGGAATCCCTCTGGGCTGGGTGTGGGGGACCCCAGGCTCAGAGGAGCTGCCTCCAGGGAGCAGCAAAGCAAAAGCAAGAAGGTTAATTTGAAAGAAGCTTGTATTGTAAAGAAAATTACCCACATTAAATGCTCCATTGTTTTGACCCACTCCAGCAGGTTTCCTCTCTTTGTCTCCATCGGCCACAACTTTCAGTTTCTTTCTCTAAACACAACTGCACCTGGTCCTACACTTATTAAATTTTAATTGTGGAGACCTACCCCCTTCCAAAAACATAACTTTAGTATTAAATGCCTTTGCTTATGTGCAGAAACATCTTTTGAAGCAGTACCTCTGCAAAGCACAGGCAACAATGGAAACACCAATGGCAGTAAGACATGGGCCTAGAAGCCAGGAGAAGACACTTCTCTGCTGTGAAAATGGGACATTCTCCCACCATCCCAAAACAGGGGCTCTCTGCTTTGTCTGTAAAGCCTGAGCAGCTGCAGCCTCCCCTGCAGCACAGCCCCACACACACAACAGCATTCACTGCATAGGGAATATTAAAGGTAACATTTGGATAAACTTGGATTAAAATCTGAGTTTCTCTTGAATGACACCACGGGAAGGATGTGTTGTGTTCTGCAAAGTCATGGAAGGGAAGAAAAAACATTTCTAAACCCAACAATAAAATAAGGACCAAGTCAGGCAAAAGTTCCAGCAGGTGCTTCAAAAACTCAGAACCAAATGTCCTAAAACAACAACAACAACAAAAAAACCTTCCAAAACCTCCACCTCCTCTCATTAAAATATCTAAAACAGATGAATTGGAACATTTTTAGAAGGGTCTTTTGTTTGTAAAATCTGAAGGCAGATTCCTGTGCTCACATTCTGGTTCCTAAGAAATATTTTTTAAAGCACCTTAGAAGTTCTTAGACAGAACTTAGAAGTTCTGTCAACTTCAAACCCCGACGTGAAGTATGATCAGACTGAAATATTTCAGACTTCCTGACTCATGGAGTTACTGCCTTGATCATCACAGCACTTGGGAACACCACAATAAAGAGCAAAAAATCTGCATACTGAATTTGCACACTGGATGTTTCCACCTCGTATCACATCCAGGCCTTGGAAGTGTCTTTTTTCAGAACAGACAAACTGAAATTTAGGGTTCTCACACATAAAGCCTTTATATGAGCAGGAGGGAGCAATGCCATTGGGAATTCTCTGTGCCTCGGTACTTTGTACCCCTTTCTTCCTGTCAAAGGCTCGTGACAAATATCCAGAACTGCCCCTTGGCACCCTGACACTGAGCCATGTCAGAATTCCAAGTAGTAGAAACATATTTCTGAGTGATAAGAAGCTTAAAAACAAGTACAAACTCCCCAACAACAAATAAGGACTGTAGAATAAAGACTGCTACTGGTAACATTTAATGAAAAAAAATAAACAGTAGATAATAGCAAAACTTTTGTTTGACACAAAAGATTTCTGTTGAGTTTAAAAATACTGTCTCTTGATTGAGATCATAAAAAAAATAATATTTCACAGCTATTTTCCCAGTATATTTGGAAAACGACAACATAATCACAACCTAAATCACAACCTAAAGATTCCAGTAATCTTTTTTTTCTTAAAAAAAGGACTTCTACATGAAGCAAATTATCATCATCTGAGAAGCTGTGAGTATAGAAATCCTTCCCATGGCATTAAAAAAAGCCACTGAATTGCATCTTGCAAATTGAACCTTCCAGCAGCTTAATTTGAAAGTGAGGCAGATAACTCTAATAAAAAATAAATTTATAGTCTGAGATGGAACTTCAAAATTAGTTCATTTAATCATATCACAACCCCATTGTTATGAAGATGCAATTTGATTTCTGTCCTCTCCTCAGCGTGGCATTTATCTGTGCAGTGCTCTCACCACTGACTCCCAAAGCACCCAGACACAAACAGAGCCAGAAGCGGATTCATTTCACATGTGGAGGATGAAAATGATCCAGATGGAAGTTTGCTGTCTGACCATTCCTAGCAGGGATTGTGATGGGAAGGACCCCTGTGCCTGTGCTGCGTGCAGGACAAAAGGTGTTCAGTGCACTGCTGAGAAACAAAGTCATGTCTGTCAAAATTATTTTTCCCACCGTTGGCACAGTGAACAGAATTCACCACAATTTCACTGAAGACAACAGACTCCAATGTTATAAATATTTAAAACATCTAAACACATACTACACATACTACATGAACATTAAATTAAGAGGGGGAAAAAAGGTAATTTAAATTCTTAAAATATCAATAAATTAACACAGACAAAAAGAGAAATATTTGACACTAAAACTAAGCTACTGAGGCAACACAAAAAGTGTCTGTACAGTGGATGAAACTTGAATGCATCAATTGGCTGCAACTCCTCTCCATCCTTATCTCCTAGAGACTTCCAAATTCTGATTTTCACCTCTTACAGAAAATGTCTGAGCTGAGGAAGACTTGGAGATGAGTAAGGCAACTGAAAACAGCCTGGCTGTCAGGAATGTTAGAACTGAACCTTCACTGCAAAGCAGCAACAGCTGCAAGAATGCATCTGCATCTGGATCAGCCACCACGCTCCAAGTGCAATTCCAGGCTCAGGGCTGAAGGAGCAACTACTTCAGCTCCAGTTAAATCTCAATGCCATGATTTAGACCTCTTACCACTTTCAAAAACTTTCAAAATTCTCAAAAACTAGCTCAAAAATACAATGATCCTATTCAAACCCTCTATTTAGCCATAAAAAAACCAAAAGCAACAATCTTTGCTTTCCAGCTTCCACTTAAACATGAAACTGCCATTTCTAGGGTTTTAGGCCCCAGCAGATTCTTCTCTTCTATTAAGTTTAATCAAACACTATTTCAATGATACACTGCATCATTTCAAAGACTTGGAAATGTTAGATAAGGTGAAGAATCAGAGAAAGGCTACGGGGAGTTTACCTGAGAGGCTGTTCCAAAAATACCACACACACACACTTTGATATTAGTGACTAAAGCCCTTGAATCATTCCCCAAAGCCCACCTTTGCCACCATACCCACAGAGCACCTGAAACAACCACCCCCGATGTGCTGTGAGCTTATTATCCCACTTCTTCCCCAGGTGAGTCACTGCAGCCCCGTGCTGCCCCAGGGCTGGCTGTGCCTGACCAAAATTCCCACTGCCAGGGCTCCCCGAGCAAAGCACCTGGGCTGTCTGCAAGGATCCAGCACCAGCTCCTCTCTGCTCTTTGCCACAGAGAGAGCAAGCAACGGTGAAGGCAGCAGGGTTTAGACAACTCTTATAATTTCAGATGAACCGAAGAGGATGTTTATCTTGAGAGGTTTGGGCTGACTCTGGATGCAGTAAGCTGGAAGCTGACCAAGATGCCACTTAAATGCTTTGCCCCAGAGTCTGCAGACAGAAGGAGGCAGCAGCTGCAGGGGGTTCTGCCCCATCCTCCCCTGAACAGGTACACACACACCCAGGAGAGGAACTCAAGTGTACCAGCACTGAGTGCTGACAAATACATGCCATGCCAGGAATGCTTCATCCTGCTGCTCTCCCTCTCCTTCCCCATTTCCTCACTGGAAGCCCCAGGAGACTGTACTGGAGCAAATGTGGATGGGCAGCAGGGCCGGGCTGTAGCAATCGTGGCATGTGATGGGGCAGGGACAAGCTGGTATCCTCCAGGGCAAGGCAGAGAGAGGGGAGGCCAGGGCTCACAGCACAGCACAGAGGAGGGGGGGAGTCTGCAGGAGGGATAGGGCAGAGTATTAAAAATATGATCTTGATCTAGAACAACACAGACTCGAAATCATTTACCAAAACAGAGCCTTCCCTTTAGCCAAGAGAATTACCCCAACTCTAAAAATATCACATTATTTTTCCCTATCCTTTTTTCATTCCCACTGTGACTAAGAGCACACCAGCTGTACCAGAGGAGCTCAGGGAATTCCCCACTCAGCAGCCCAAGGCAGTGACGGGAAGCACAAGGAGGGGCACAGAGGGTGGATGGTCGGGGGCACAACCAACCTGCTCTCAGAGCAGGAGAGACAGAGGGACAGCCCTGCACCAGAGACAGGGTGACACTGCAATCCATCACCACAGGAATACTTTTTTTCCACTTTCATTTCCAAAATGGCATCAATAAAAAGACAAGGATATTCTTTAGGAAAAACTCAACAATTTGAGGGCCATTCTGCCTTCTTAACAGCATGACAGTACTCAAAACATTTCATCTAGGCTAGCTTGAACAAGCTGTGGTCAATGAGATTTGGTTCCTCAGATATTGCCTTTGTCTGACCAGTTAGATATGCTTTTGCCAACAGGATTTAGCTCCTGCTATATTTGAACCATCTTTAATCCCATGAAGGCTAAAGAAAAATGTCTCTGATTTAGCTCTGTGCACTTATGAATAACTCAAATACTACAGTTAAATTTACAACATAGTTCCCTTAGCTGTTTAGAAGACAATTGTTTTCTTTCCTTTCCCCTTAAGTTCCAGTATGTAAAATATCAGAAGAATTTAGATTAAAAAAAAAAAAGGGGACATGTTATTTTTAAAGTTGTTCTTGAGAAAATTTCCACATACAAACCCGCGGCATTTCTCCACTGGTTTGAGAACAATTTTCACATGTTGGCATCATCCTTGAGTGGCTGCCACAGCTCTGGTATCATAAAGCAACACGTATTATCTCTGAGCTTATCAAAACACGTTTTATTTAACTGCTAAATTTGGTCTGATCCAAGTTTTTCTTCTTACTTCACAACAAACAGGAAAACACAGATGCCGCACTCTGATCCAAACATGCATCCTACCAGGGAAACGGGGCACGGAGGCCAGCCCAGCCCTAAGAGTGTCACTGCCCAGACCACATCGCTGCACTCACGGCTCATTAACAGAGTTCACACTGCAATGTTCACATTGTGCACTCCTGTTCTACAAGTCCTGTCTAGGTAGCACTGAAAAACAAATTGTTTGGCCCCTTCTGTTCTGACGCTGGAACGTGGTGTCAATATACTTTGGCATATATTAAAAAAATCCCTGTAATATACCATAGACTGTGACATTTCCACTTCAGATCTATCATTTACATGTGAAGCACGAATCTCCAAAGAACCCAGTAAAGCTGTAAGAAAGACTACATTTTGCTGAAGCTCTCAGACACCCACTCCATTCAGTCACACCAGCTGGAGAGGTAAGTGTCAAGATACAGCTTTATTCTTTAAAATGAATGTGGAGGTGAAACTCCACAGCCTCCTCCACAGCAATCGTTTTTTAAAGTGAAACCACAACGATATGTGCTCCTGATCCTTCTACGTCAGCAGCATTTCTCAGAAACCTTTTTGCAAATCTGGATCTCTTAAAATCGTATCTAAGTTATTTTGCAATCTACGCAATTGTCCCTGCACTTCCCAGTCCAGCTGACAGGCGTCCTAGACATGACATCCATTGGAAGATCTTTTGCTCCTAGAGGTAGAGGAGTCCTTAGCTACCCTCTGTCTAGCACACGAGGCACAGATGGCCCCCGAGAGACGCTTCAGCCCCTTCTGAAAGACACTGTTGGAGAGACTGTAAATGACACAGTTGCAGAAACTGTTGCTAATGGCAAGCCAAGTGGTCAAGAAGGACGCGACGCGGTTACTATAGACATTGGAGCTCTCCAGCAGGAAATAGATGATGTAGGGCAGCCAGAGGATGTAGAAGACGGAGGTGATGCGGAAGAGGACCATGGCGTAGCGCTTGTCCGGGCAGGGCTGCGCCTCCCCGGCCTCCCCGTCCTGCGAGCTGAAGCGCACACGCCGCTCGTTGATCTCCTTGGTGTGCTGCTGGCAGATGCGGAAGATGTTGAAGTAGGTGAAGCAGACGATGAAGGCGGCCGGGGCGTAGAGCATCACCACGATGAAGAGGGTGAAGTAGGGATCGGTGTTCCAGGAATTGGCGCACCACTGGAACACGTCCCCGTGGTATCCAGGCTTTCCCCAGTGAAAGGAGGGTAAGAAGACCAGGCAGGAGTAGAGCCAAATGGTCAATATGCAGATTCGCAGCCTCCACGGGGTAACCAGCGTGTTGTAGGTCAGGGGCTTCGTGATGGCAATGTATCTGTCAATGCTGATGCAGGCCAGGGAGGCCATGGAGACGCTCTTCAGCACCGACACCACGTAACCAAAGATTTGGCAAACCAAGGACTCGCTTAAAACAATAGGATAGTGCAGCAGAGACAAAGAAGGCACCAGACAGCTCACGCCCACCAGGAGGTCAGCATACGCCATAGTCTGGATGAAGTAGCTGGTGGTGTGGTGGTTCAGCAGAGGTGCACAGTGAAAGACAAATATCACAATAATGTTGCCCGAAATAATCAGCACCATGAGGAACACAATAATAACCACTTCCAGGAGGCAAAAATTGATGGTCTCCAAATAGCTAATGGCCAGGAGACAGAAGGGCCGGCCACTCTGGTTGCCAACCAAAGAGGAGTTCATCTTGAGCACTGCAGTGATCTCTCTACTTCATGCTCCTGCCTGCTGCCTGCAGCCACTCCAGGCAGCTGCTGTCATTGCGGCTGGTGCTGTATGTGCAGCAATGTCAAAACCGGAGCTCCAGTCCCCAGGGCTGCTCCAGATGCTGCTGCTGTGCATTGTCTGCAGCACAATTCCCCTTTAAATCCGGCTCCCAGCCGCTGCCGGTGCACCGGGACCCAGCGGCAGGCATGTCAGCAACTTCCCCCGCGCACCGGAGAGGGCTGATACTGATGCCCTCCTGGGTGGGCTGCCGCGCCGAGGAGGGATGAGGGGCTGGGGGAAGAGGGAGAGGAACCTCCACCGAGTCAGGACGAGAGTCCTCCCAAAGGCTGACAGAGAGAAGGGGAAAGTGTTTTACAGAACCGCCTCTCCCCCGCGCTGCCACCTC
>VYXD01005102.1:651993-669680 GCA_013397195.1 Hylia prasina
CCCGCGCCGCCGGTGCCGCAGGGACACACACCCAGCGTGCAGCCCGCTCCTCCTCCTGCACCCCGCACGGCGAGCGCCAGCCGTCCATCACCGCCCTGAATTCACGCGCCTCGTCGTCACTTACAGGCTTCTCCATCCCAGCCCTTTTGGGGAAATACCTATTCTGGAATAAACGTGCCTTTCCTAGGTGTAGTGCGTGTTGCTCAGGACACACCTGAAACCAAGGGCAAAGCTGAGAACGATGTCCCACCGTTAATCCAGATGCTGCTCCAGGCGGGCAGGCACCTCCCTCCATACACAGACGCACACAGAACGCAAAGGCATCGCTGTCCCTGGCAGTCCCTGGGACACCGGACACCAAAACAGAAAACCCAGCGACATTCCAGCCAGCAAACACGCGAGAGATTCACAGCACAGCACTTCAACTTGTATTCACACCCTAAGCTAATACCACCTCACTATTTAACCAGAAAAACCTCTTTGAAGGCAGCGAGGCATAACAAGGTACAGCTCGTTTATTGTTTGTCAAGAGCATCAGTGACAGGCTGGAGAACATGTTCCCGGCTATGTCGGAGCTCGTTCTCTGACCCTGACACCAGACTGCCCCACTGCCTCTGCTTAGGACAGGCCCTTCCCACAGGAATTTGTAACTGAATGGATCAAACCAGAAAAAAAACTGGAGTGAATCCCTCCAGCAATCAAAATCATTTAGTCAGACGTCAAAGTGTGCAACTGGGATCCTTACAAGCTTAGGGTCACACTCTGAATTCACCCAACACCAACAAACCCAAGGTTTTGGTTAACCTAAGCCAAACATTGGTCACTCTACGGAATATCTAATGGGAAATCAATTGAGGCCAAAGGGATAGATGTCAAAGCAATCGAGCTGCAACTCTCAGGTTTTTTAGATGACCAGTAAGTATGAAAAACATTTCATTACACACTTGTGTTGGCCAAAAATCTCTGCTGGGCAACAGCATGACTTGGCAGATTTTTAGTTAGTCTCATACAAATGCCTGAAAACAAAAATTTGAGGGTTCTGCCCTATCTTTAAGTCAAAAAAAGATCTCTTTACTATTGTCCACCTTTTTTTTTTTTTTTTTTTTTAATTTATGGTGCTTCTACTCATGGCAACTGAAGTACTAGAACTGTAGCTAGGAAACACAAACTTTGAATTAAATTTAGGCCAGGGTATTGTGGATTTACAAAAAACAAGCTATGATTGAATTACTGCTGGAGAAATGATCTCCTATCTTTCCAAAGCAGAGAATGATTTACATACCGATTGATTCAAATAGTATTTCTGGATCCTTGGGCAGGAATAGACACATTATAAACAGCCCCAAGAAAATGTACGTTGATAGATTGAATTTTCTATGTCAGATACATAAAAACAAGGCGGCAATGGAAACACTGAGCCCAACCAAAACATCGGGTTGCTGAAATTTTTAAACAGAAGATGCACCATGAAACCAAAAACTCCCCAGTGTTCAGGTTTTTATGAAAAGCTTAACGCCCTTAGAGCTGAGGTATTTCTGTAGAAGAGCCACGTCTGTTTTTTCCTTTAACTGACATTCTGCTGTTTCTCCGAAGCTGAGAGCAGCATTGCTGCTCAGGGCTCTTGCCAGCTCGCTCCTGCTTGCTTACAACACCCAAACAGCAACAGCTCCACCTCCTCCTGCCCCTGCACCAGGGGCCAGCCCAGAAGGTGAAGCAAACTGCACCTGGAAGGTAAGTGGGGCACAGTGCCTGCTCCCCAGCTCTGCTGCACCACCAGCCCAGCACCAGCACCTCTCCTAAAGACACCAAAACGTGTGGCTGAGGTCCCTGAGGCTGAAAATACTGCTGAGGTGCAGAGACTTCTCCCACTCCACCATGGTACAGCACCACCTCGTCTGAGGCAATGAAAAGTACTCCAGAAATTATTCAAAGTTACAATGGCAACTCCTGGGAAAACTGCTGCTTGTAAAAGATAATTAAACTTTTATCAGCATGTGATCAAAACTAATCAAACAAGGAATCTCAAGGTTCAGGCACGCTGACAAGGCTATGTCATTATACACTGTGGTGCACGGATGCAGGGTAGGTTCCATTTCAGTTGATTGGACACAGTCATGGCCCTCTGTCCTCCTGAAAATTCAATGTATTCTTTTTAATTTATAAGAACATATGGAAATATGATTGTGATACAAGTGGAAAATAAGTGTTAACCACCCACAGCTAAGGTTCTGTCACATTTTATGCTACCGATGACAACACATTCAGTCAAATAACGGTAGTGACATTTTAATCTATTTCTTCATTAAAAACTAGCATCATCTGCACCAAGACAGACAAGTATATTTGGTAGAACGTCTGTGTTCTATAATCCTCATGGAGACAAAAAGGTGGGAAGATGAGAAAGTGGGTAGCAGGAGTCCTGCTATAAGAAAGACTGGAACAAATTAATCTCTTACCAGGCCTGGGATTTCTCCCAGAAATGGTGACCCCAGGGTAACATTCCAGGATACTCCTCCTGACACTGGACTATTATTTTTTATTTTATTTGTGCCACAAGATGTCCCTCTCACGTTGTAATTTTCTTAATATAGTGTATTTATCTGGCACAACAGTTCATGGTTTTTCCTTCCAACATCACTTCCTCCCACACAGACCTATATTCATAAGCTTTTTATTTTCTCCTCAATATTGTAAATGTCAGGTTTTTAATGCTGATGTTATGAAGAACTTCTCCACTGACAGATTCAGTAGTTTTATTAATCCTTTCTAAAATTGGTCTGAGAAGTGGCTGTTGTCTCCTTCGCTTTGTACCATGATTATTTACCTTTTTTAGCTTGTCTGGCTCGCTTTACACATTTTCTACTCAGCAACACTTTCCATCCACCTATGCCTGTCAAGAACATGCAGAATTTTTCCTGCAGGTGTCCGTTAATACCTGGAGTGAGTCCCCATGTGTCTTCTGCTACCTTCAGTGGCTGGAAGCCTGAAGATTAACAGCCATAACTGTGATTGCCAAAGTGCTACCAGGGCCAGATGCCTCTCCCAGGGACTGTCTAGATCGTTTTACCTAGAGCTTGCTTTCTGTCCCCAGTAGGGACATGACCTTAATTCACTGGGCTGGCTTTCATCCACACTCCCCACCACGAGCGTGGCAATCTGGAGCTGCTAAAAGCTTTATTATTGCACACAGATGGTGTGCAAATTCTCAAAAGTAATTCGTGGAAGCACCATCATGGTGAAACTTCAACCTTCCCGCAATAACAAAAGCACACAGAACAAAACCCCAGCCAGTGTGTGGCAAAGAAAACCAGAGCAAACAATTAATTTATGCTGTCATGATGACCAAAACACAACCAGCACACCTTGAAACACAGTTTCAATGCCATTTTTAAGTCATATTCAAGAAGAGAGCTAGACACAGCTCTCCTGCGTGGTAGAGCACAATAGGAAACATTCCCTTTTCAATCCTTCAGCAGCCACAACTCAACAGTAAACAAACTGTCCTTGCAGCAATTAATTTGCAAAGGAAAGCAAAAACCAGAGATTACCTCAGCCTACCCAGGAAAGCAACCATCAGAAGAAATCCTGGGGTGCTGCATCCAACATCTTGTGCACAAGGGAAAAAAAATCCCTGAAACAGGCCAGAAGGTTTTGAAGCAGCTGTCAACACAGATCCTTATTAATTTGGGACAGTGCTGCTGCATGGGGTCATGAAAAGCCTGGCAGAAATCAAATGCAGCTACTGGAATAGAGGGCAACACGAAGAGAGAGGGATTATGAGCATTATGAGCACACACACAGGTTTCCTGCATCTCCTGCTCACATTCCAGGGCATAGGTTTTATTTACATGGACTCCTTGTGCTCCTGCACTACACCACAGCAGTCATTCTCACATAAACCTCCTTCAAGGCATGGCAATGCAAATAACTGCAGGCTTGCCAGAGAAGAATTGGCATTAGTGACATGCAAAACATGGCAAAGCATCACAAAGATGGGAAAGCAATGTAATAAATGGACCCTTGTCTTCATATAATTAACATTTTTTTCCCAGGAACATTTACTCCTATGCATTGCTGCATACTGACTGTAACTATTTTAAGAGCAGTAAGAATTAGTCACATTAGAACTCCAAAATTATCACATTTCATGCCTAAGAAAGGCATGAAAATAAAAATTTAAGGCCAAAGTGCAGTCCAGCACCATTATTATACTCCTGGCATAGACGACATGCAAAGGGTCTGCAAATGTTATACTGCTGAGCCTTGAATTCATGTTCTCCTCAGCCTCCCAAACAATCCTTGCATTTTTTGCCTGTTCTCCTCTTCAGTACCTCCACACAGCTACTGAGAAATAACCCCATTTAAGCCTTGCACTTATTCCACTGCCTGCAGACTGAAGAAATCCCAATCCCCCCGTGAAGGAAGCACACATTTCTGTTCTCAAACACCAACCTCTGTCCCTCTGCCCCTTCCAGAGAACAGTCCCAGCCTGTTTCCATATTTAAGTCACAACAAAACAAACAGCCATGGCACTGCAGATTAGGGAAACCTCATTTTCATTTGCTTCAGCTGGCTATGGCAGTGTGCTGGTGATATACTACAGACCTCATGAGACTACAGCAGGGCCTGAAAATGGTCAGTCAGGACCCATTTTCTCTAATTTCTTAATTAGTTTCTGTGCTGAATGACCACTGCAGGTACAGCCAGTGCTTTTGAGCAGAACACAGAGCACAACCAGCCCACTCTCCCTCATACTTGGACTCCTGTGCTGCTTCCAACACATGAGATGCAGGTTACTTTCTTTGTCTCAGCCAAGTGCAAAGGAGTGGAAAGGTTTCACAGGTTTAAAAATGAAATGTTACACTATCCCCTTCCAGCTGACAAAGATAGTAGCAGAACGTGTCACCAACTGTGCCACAAAGACATCATCTTTTGCATTCTGATACCAAAACACTGAAACAGAGAAACAAGTGAAGCTGACAACTACTCACCAGGCAATTAAAATAACACAACAGGATAGGTGTGATCACTCCTTGCCAGAGCTCTCAACCTCCACATTACTGATATGATTTATTCACCATAAAATCCAAGTTACAGCTCTACAATGCATAAAGCAGTATTAAGGAATTTGGATCAAGTTTTTTCTATATTCACCAAGTATATGAAAATACTTATGGCAGAACATTTTTAGCTGATCTAACATGATTCATTCACATCATGTAGGATCCTTCCTGCATGACTCCAGCAGACACTGAGTTTAATTTCAGAAGCCTCCTGCCCTCAGAGTAAGGTCTTTAATTGCTCCTTGTGAATCTGTGCCATCAGAATATAGATATACAAAGTCTGATTCACTTGTTTTGCTTTTTAACTGGTGAATAATTAATTTCTGTTATATTGGTACTAAAGCTGCATCATTAATAATTTCTAATACAGTCTTTCTAGACTTGCTTGTTTGATGAAAGCAATAAAATCCAATGCAGCTCTACAGATAATGGTCAAATGCAAATTAACACATCAGTTTTCTGGATAAGAAAGTGACATTTCATTTTGTGACCCATTTGTTCCGTGAACTTTGGGAACCACTGATTGATGTCTGTACGTACAATTCTTACATCCTTTTCCTACCTTACTGAGGTCAGCATTCAAGATGAGAAGTCATAAAACTGCTGTTTAATGCAAAAACATCCACATTGTTCTGTTTTCTTTCTACCAAAAAAGGCTGCAATTTCTACTAGTCTTGGATTTTTAGCATAAACACTGAGACAACACAACAAAATTCAGCTGCCATTGGGAAAAGCCAAACCAGCAAAGAAAATTAATTTGTCCATTATGAAAACAATTAATAGGATACTTATTTTTTACAAACTCAGAACTCAGCTGAGTGAAACAGGACTATAAAAGGAAAGCAGTGTAATGCCACCAGCAGCGGTGTGTCAGGGTTTTTGCCGGAGGATTGAATCAGTCACTCCTTGATACATCCAGGTACACTCAGGCAAGAGTACCCTTGAAGGCACCGTATTCCCATCCTTTAAGAAACGGGAGGAAAAAGCTGAGGAAAGGCCCAGTACCTTGGTGATGAGGATCCTGTACTTCTCCACGAGGTGGTCGTTGTTGTGACACCCTGCCAGCAGCTGCCACACCTCTCCCCGCAGCGCCTCGGGGACGCCGCTGCGCACCAGCGCCGACAGCGCCTTGGGCCGCACGCTCAGGTTCAGGTGCCTGCAGAGGGGAGGCTCAGTTACTGCCCACACACACACACTGCACTGCTGCCAGCCACTCCAGGTCTCTCAGGGAAATTCAAGTGGTGAAAAATAAATAAAAGTTGAAGAGCTACTTCCCAAGCTATTTTCTCAATTCCCATTAAATTTATATATATATATATATACATATAACACTGAACAAACCAAAGCAGCCCATTAAATACTAAAGGACAGAGGTCACGGCGTGTAAATTCCAAGTTCAAACCACCCCAAAATGAGCAGTGTGCAGAAGCCCACACTGCTCAGCTGCCCAGCAGGAGGTGACCTGCTCAGGGAGGGAGGGACAGAGCTCTGAAAATCACCTCTCCTGGTTACCCAGCTCATCCCTGCATGGGAGCAGCCACCAGCCAGCCCCAGCTGAACAGCTCCTTCCAGAGAGACCACTGACAGCTCATAAATTACAGCACTGCAAGTTGTAAAAACTAAACCTGCATATAATTTATGCACTTACAGCACGTTAAGCTGAACAGCTCATTTGTGGCTTATATATAAAAATCCCCCCAAAAACACAGGTTTTAAATCATAGAAATTACAATTTTTCTGCAGTTACCAAAAAACAAACTTCTAGATAAAATGATCAAGAGACCTGACAGACAAAGCCAGGCAGAAAAATGAACTTGTGTCACATCAACTGCTTTATGTTCTTGATAAACTGGCATTTATTAGTGTTTGTAACAGTCTAACAGATATGTGGATGATAATTTTACACAGACTGGGACTCCCTAGTGCCTTTCTCAAGTCTACAGTGTTCTGACACAATGATGTAGAGACTAACAAGACAGACATTTAAATCAGTATTTACTGCACAGAACCCAGGACCATCATGTCCTCCCTCACTGTGCTTTCTCGAAAAGAAATAAACTAAAATAATATTTATATAATAGTTACATTTATATCAATATATAGTCACACCTATAGGCATCTTTATGGAGCATTTATTATGCTTTTATAATATGTAAGTATTTTTATATAAAATACTTCCTATATACAAAATACTCAATGCTTTTGTAAAGGCCTATAAAACTGCTTTGCCTTAATCTCAGATCAGAGGAAGTACAACAGTAGTTCCAATGAACACAGTCATGAAGGCTGCAGACTAAAGGCTACACACTACTGGATCCTTCCAAACTGTTTTTGAAATGAGAAAATTGTGTGACTCAGCAGTTATGAAACATCAGCCAAATATTCTTTGGTATCACAAAATACCAAATATTTAATTACTATACAAATCTAATTACACAATTCTAAAAAACTAGCATGAAACTACCTGAAGTCTGATTTCTATGATTTTCAATCCTCTTATGTTAAAAGCTGGAGGATCATTGCTTCCAAATACACATTTTTAGTTAAGAAGGAAAGCCCTTTAACACATATTAAAGTTGTTGCCAGCATTAGCACAGAAGCATTTCATATCCTCTTAGAGCTGCCAAAACATTTCCAATGGGAGTCAGGTGGCTTAATTATCTCTAAGCCCTTGGAAGAGTTACAAAAAAATTCAAGTTGAAAGAAACTTTCTCACAGCAGCAGATGCAGAGAGCTCATCTGGGAAAGATGTTTCTCCAAATCTAGGAGAGGGAAAAGGGATCATGTACCATTTTACCACAGCCTTCTTCTCTCATAAATGTGTCCACTTAGTGCAAAAATCAAACTGGAAGGAAAACTACTTATTCAAATAAACAGTAACTGCAGAAAATACTTAATAGTTATAATCTTAATTTAAAGAGATCCCTGTCTGAGTGGTCACATCAATACTTCTCATCTAAATTGCATGATTGACCCCAATTTCTGCTTGGATCCAAAACCTAACTATCCCTCTGTCCTGCTCTCATTGACTTCAGGAAGGAAAAGGCCACAATTAAAGTCAAAATGAAGCCTGTTTGAGCTCAATCTCATGCTGCCCATCATCCCTCTCTGTGCAGAAAAAAATCAAACCTAGCAAAACCCCTGAATTTTACAACAATCACCATCAACTTTGGAACTGCTCAGGCTACTTCAAGATGAATAAAAAATCCCTCATTAGAGGAGGACTGTGTTGCATTAGCAATTGGACTGTCAAGAAACATTCTTCTTGTACACTGACATTTTCCAGGGAAAAAACAGCAGAGCTCATGTACTTCCTTCTTGGCAGGCTCTGGAGCCTTCCTTTAGATAAGAAAGGAAAAACATCTTCTCTATCCAAGTCCAAATCTCCCATTTCTTAAGCTACAGTCACTAAGATGTGACAGCTGCAGGAAAAATTGGCTGTGAACCCAGTCAGAATTACAAAGAGGAATGGAAGTGATCTGTGCAAAACAGACAAAGCAAGTGCTACATTTTCTTTATACTACTTAGTTTAGGTTTTCCTTTAACAAAATCCCAAGGAACCTGAAGTAGAATAATCATTTTAAGACAAAACCAACTAAAGACACAGCATAAGTGAATTTCATGCACTCGAATTTTAAAATATTTAGAACACCCTCCAAAGAAATTACAAAACATCAAGCCAGAGAATAAGAGGTGTTGTGGGGATGTACAGAGAACAAAATCTAAACTAATCTTATATCAAATGGTCTGTGGAAATAAAAACTCCAAGCAGAAGGAGCAAAGAAAATGAGAATATTCAGAAATGTAATTTTCAGAATGCGATTTTGCCACTTACCACTTGGACAGCAGCTCTCCCCAGGTTTCAAGAATTTTTTCTGCACACTCTTTGGAAACATCTCCAGAACCACTCAAGAGTGGTTCATCATTGTCTGCCAAGAGAGCAGAAGGGACACTTCAGCCAAGACCACATGGAAGGCCAGCAGAAAAAGTGGAAAAGCAGAAACCCAATTTATCTCCATTTTAGCTCAGAGCCATAAGGCCAGATGTTTCTATGCTCAGAAGTGGTCATGGTTTGCTTTAAAAGAATTTTTTAAAAGCAGAAGTTCTTGAAAATGCATGAAGTTTCAAGCTGGGCAGGTCCTGGTACAGTTTCATCTCTCACAGATGTCTGACCCTCTGCTAAAACACTGCCTGCTGACACTTCCAAGTAACACCAGCTTCTCCTTTCTGCTCTCAACCCTGTTCACAGCTGCTCAGGGAGGGCAGAAGCTCCATGATAATCCCCAGTTTTTAGGAGCCCTTTTTCACGCTGTCCCACATACAGCACACGGGAGGCCTGGGCTGAGGAAAGCAGGGACACTGAAGTGCCAGACGAGGGAGAGGCTGACAGGGAATGCCAGGACACTGGCTACTGAATCTTGCAGTATTCCAGCAAGAAACAACCTGTCAGTCAGGCAGATTCTGACTGGAAAGGACCCTGCATCTTTTATAACCACGTTATTCACCACCTGCCCTTTCTCAAAGCCCACAAAGCACAGCAGCTTCTTACCTTCCTCTTCATCATCCTCTGGAGGAGACGGGATCATGGAGCCCTGTGACCCTGACTGGGGCAGGCGGAGAGAGGGGCTGGCTGTGGTTTTCCTTCTCTCCCTCTCTGATTCACTCTCCAGGCACACAACCTCATACAACGTGTCCGAGTTGTTCTTCCTGTCCTTTTGCTTGATCTAGGAAACAAGGCTCATTTCACTGAGGAAGCTGCACAAATGCCAGATCACTTCCTAAGGCTCTGCCTTCTCTTTCTGGCATAGGAGAGCTGAGGAACCACTTCCATCCCATTCTGCAGTGAGGAACACACTCAGTGCAAGGTGCAGGCTGTCAGTGCTCCTGATGCCATGAGATGTGCTGGGAGCATGCTGCACCCAAAGGCACCAAGTGTCTGCCACAGGCAGAAGTGTCACTTGGATCTGCCATCCATGGGGAGCTCATCTCTCCAACCATAAATCAACTGGACACAAATGCACTGATTTTTCAAGCTATAAATGCACCTGTGGTCTAAGAGTTGAAGGTTCCTCAACATGCAGCAACTGTGCCTTTATTTAAATGGTAGTGGAAAATTGAAAGCAAAACCTTTTAAATTATGTCAAATTATTCTTCGAAGAGAACTTATAAAAGGAGCCAAAATAGAAAAGGTTTCTGGGGATACTGATGGTGGCAAAAGTAGCCTTAAAAACTTTGTTTATATTTATTTGAACAAGATGAGATGAGCTTTAAGGTCCCTTCCAAACCAAACCAGTCTGGGATTCCATGATTTTCCCATGGCAATGGTCTTTAGCACAGCTTCCAACTCTGTGTATACATTGCTGCAGGAACACAAATTGCTGAGTCCCAAAGTCTACCCTGTGGCCCTGTTTCTCCATAATTTTCAATGCTTTGGTACCTTCCTTCCCTTTAAAGAAGGATTTTTCTCTGTGAAGCAGTTCTAAAATTTTAATACATTTTAAGGACTTAGGATCCTTTTTCCTAAATGAATAAAAATAGAGAGCAGAAAAGAGAAGGCGAAGAAAAGAGAGAAATAAGATTTATAATTATACTCCACACTAAGCTCCCAGTGCTCAATTTTGTTCTTTGGAGCATTAAAAATGAAGAGAAATGCACAAAACTAAAAATGACTAAATCACTAAATGTAATCGGAGCAATAAAATCCCTATGCTTTCACTATTTCCGAATAAAGCAACACTGCCAAAGTAAGACAAGCCAATTCTACACAGCTGTATTTTTAACAGGCTAATCATGACTCCACAGAAACAGGTTTCCCTTCCAGGCTTATCAGGCAGTACATTCTATATTTGTTGCTTCCACTACGAGTTTTGATAATCTTCCATTAGTAAACACTGGAAGTTGGATAACCCGAGAGTGTCTGTGGAAAAAGAGAATTGGCCAAGACAAGTCACAATGTCTGTGAATTTGGTAAGACAAAAGATCCAGAATTAGCTCAGCAAGATAAGCTTCCTTTAAACTGCCAAACAGAAAAGGCACCTTTTGGAGGCTGTAGAATATTTATAGCCCAACAGCCTCTACTGTTCAACATCTCCATGTTCTACCTCAAAAAATACTCTATATAAAAAGGCTGAGCTCATCCATGAAGAATTTTTCCACCTTATATTTTGAAGGAAAGGTTGTTTTGGGTTGGTTTTTTTTTTACATAGAAAAAGAATCCTCGGTGAACTTCATCTTTGTTACTACCCAGATGCCATTCTTTGTTAGTACTTAAAGGCAAGTGTAAAAAGAATGCTTGCTTAACTCAAAACCTCTTTAAATAAGAACACTTATCAAGAAATCAGGAATCCAGCACTGCTTTCTTTTTGGGCTGCACCCAGGATTGCTAAGCCTTGAGAGAGCACGTACATCCACATTGTTATTTGCTTTTATACATTTCCAGTTCTTTAAAAGGACTATCATTTCAGAACAATAGTTTCTAGAGCTACTTCAAATACATGATCTCTTTAGTGACTTGGACCTTCTACTTATCAGCCTTATTTTGAGACTAAGTTATTGCCTTGTGCTGTTATACTCTGGACA
This sequence comes from Hylia prasina, assembly GCA_013397195.1. Taxonomy (NCBI): domain Eukaryota; kingdom Metazoa; phylum Chordata; class Aves; order Passeriformes; family Sylviidae; genus Hylia; species Hylia prasina. Next base: position 663,636 of record VYXD01005102.1, read on the forward strand.
GAAATAATGCTTCCATTTTTAGTAGATGGGTAAAAAAGTAAGCTGGAAAAAACAGTAAAATTTTTTAACAAGTTCTAGGGATTTTTGGTGGTTGCTTGGATTTTTTTTTCCCCAGGGCAAACCTGGGGTATGTGTGAAATCTCTACTCCCAACCATGCAGAAGGGGGAAACAGACTTTGACAAAAAATAATTTCTTTTGGAATTTCATGTGGATGTTTGCTCATCTAAAAAAAAACTTCAAAAGAAATGTTCAGTTTGTATGATAAAATAAGTTTACTGATATATCAGATACCATCAGGATTACAGTAAGGACTTTTTTTTTTTTCCTCTTAACCCTTAATTTTACACAATCATCCCTCTATACCCTTATGGCAGCAAGTCTCAGCAGAGCCTCAGTTTGCAGATAAATCCTCTGTTCCTTTTCTTGCTGTGGTTTGGCTGGAAAATCCCTAAGCCTCTCTGTAACTTCGCAGACTCATCAAAGCCATCAAAAAAGCTATTTCAGGCCCTTTATGGGAACTGCAGATAGCCAGCAACAATCAGCACAATAAAGGGTAGCTTTTCTAAAAGTGAAGAGCACTTATTTTACCTCTTTGATTCAGGAGGAAAATGTTGCATTATGAACATTATATTACTAAAGGTTTTAGCCATCATAGGGAGAAGCAGCCTATTAATTGTCAATTTTATTTCTTTATTTTTTAACACATTACCTGTTTCAATTTTAAGAAAAAATTTTCGGTTGAGCTCCGTTTGCTGAAGGGCCAGAACAGCCTCTCATTAGGTGAGCAAACTCTGACTTTAGTCTCCAGAATGAATCGAACTGGCTCCTGCACCTCAATTATCACCAAATCCACAGCAGTGGTCATGAACAACACTTTATCTAGAGAGAGGAAATGAAGCCACAATATGAAAATAAATATTTCGAATAAAATATTCCATAACCCCTTTTCCAGTAACGTGGAAGAACAAAGGAAACTTTCCTTTTCAGAATCGATTTTCCCCCCACTTTAACATCTCAAAACCCTTTAAGTTTCAAAATAGGGAAATTGGATCACTACGTGGTATCCACTAGAGAGTAAGGAAACTGCAGCCTTCAAGCCAAGAAAATGATCCTGTTAAAGAGAATAAAAATTCTGCTTTTTCAAATCCCACTGAAATGTATCTAAAACCTTCATTAAACATTACAGAGGATCTGTGCACTTAACTGCACAGTGCAGATCTCTTGCCATCCAGCCTAATTACACTTCAATTCTTTTTGTCTTAGAAGTTACTTAAGTGTTTAATACCATGATATTAAAGGCATTTAAGACCATCTCAGCTGTGACATTCCAAACATTGACTACACACTCTGCAGCTCCAAGAGGAGGCAACAGGGCTCAGTGACCTATGAGATCTCTCTGGCAGGGAATGATAAATTGTGTCCTTCAGGCAGGATGGCATCCACTCCAGCACCAGACTGTGCCCAGCAGATGACTTTTATGACTTTGCCCAGTCAATTCCCATTAACTTCCCAACCTTTGGCACACAACAGCAACAAGAGATTGAAAAGATGATAATTCAGCTGACATCCTGAAAGAAGGAATGACAGTCCCTTTCAGGACTTGAGAGAGCAGTGCAATATCAGCTATTTTTGGATGACAGTTGGAGTGGTTTACTTTCATTTTCACAGGTATAGGAATCCTTCTGTTTAATTAAAAACTTGGGTTTGGAAAAATCTGAACTGACCACAAGACACTGACCAAATCAAGTGCCTGCAAAAGTCATTTAGTGCAAATTCTCAATGGGATTCTTAAAAAGCTCCAGGGGTACACAGAGCACCTGCATCCTGCCCCACACCTGCAGAGCCTTCTACTAGGCCACAGTTCCTACAACATATTACTGAACACAGTTTGCTTTTGTCTTTTTTTTTGTAATTTTATTTGGCATTTAGCACCCTACTTTCTGAGAATATATCCCATCCTGTGAAAGTCTTTTGTGGATTCTTTTGAAGAGAAAAGAGAATTGATCCAATACCCACTATGGAAGTAATTTCCCTGCCTAGGGATTACAGCTAGTGACATTCATACCTTTTGGTGTTTCTTCATTTAAAAACTGGAAGTGTGGACACTTTTGATTCCAGCTCCCAGTGATCACGTATGATTTCCCATCAGAACTTTTACCCATGGACTCCTGGAAACAAGGCAAGTTTTTTTTTTAATTAAAGATGTTTCTACATTATGCAGTGCCAGCCCCATGAAAGAGCTCCTGCACTGGCAAGGAAAGGGCAAGGCCCTGTGGCAGAGTCTGTAGCAGAGGTGACCTCTGAAGGAAAGAACAGAGTTCCCCTGCAATCCTTGGTGTCCATGCTGATAACACAGACAGGCCAATTAATACTAATTATTCTGTTGGAACATGGCATGACCAGTATTTTTGGACAGCAACTTTCAGCTCACAGAGGTGTGGATGAGAACACAACACATGTTAGTCAGTCATTAAGAACCAAACCAATATTTCATCTAATGTTCAGCTTGTCTGTCTTCCCAACAACCTTATTTTCTGGGCAATCCAAAGCCTTGTAGACAGCAAAATTATTCATGGAGTATTAAAGCTTTTTGAGTACTCACTATGTACTGCATAAACACTAGCAAATTTGTTGTCACTTCACACTTGTGAAGTCAAATGGTCTCCATCATTATTTTATAGAGAAAAGTGAGTGATAAGAACAAAGCACCCACTAGTTCTCAGTGTTACATGTGAAGCCTCTCAGGCCCTGATTCTCACACTGATAACCATGCTGTAAAACTTTCCATGTCCCAAGCACAGCACTTTAATATTCAGCATGTCTAAAAGTAAGGTTCCATGTTTCTTATTTCAGGCCCCTGAATGAGAACAGCCATGACTGATTGTAAAACTGGGCAAGTCCCTTGACCAAGCACCAGGTCACGCTCTAAGTGAGCAACAGAGGCAGGGATTCAACTGCCCAGAGCCTCACCTCAGCAGTGGAACCTCCAGCATCAATTCCCCTCAACAACTGCACAAGCATTCTCTGTCCATCCTGGATCATGCACAATCATAACCAAAATTCTTACTGAGTTTTGTTAGGAAAGATCCTTACCAAATCCAAAAGGTGCATGTCGCTGCTCCGAACGTCTTTCCCACGGCTAAGGAGAAGCCCAAAACATCTGCAAAGCCAAGCAAAAAAAATGCAACTGCAAAAATTAGACATGCTCATAAACAAACCATTAACATTTCTTATCTAACTATTTGCTGTCAGACATCACAAACAGCCCATGAATCCACTGACAAACATCAACAAATCTTGACATTTGAAAGCAGCATCAAGCATGTCCAGCAAAACAACGTCAAGCCAACATCAAAAATGTCAAGCAAGATTTCAGAAACATATTTACAATATGGTTTTACCCTGTTTACAGCAGCCTGGAAATTGTTCCATTACCTTCGTTTTAAAGAACAGTGTAATAAAGTCACTGCTAACAAGGGTTCCTTATACCACAACAACACTTGGCCTGCAGCTTTCTGCCCTTCCTTTGGTGGCTTTTTTTTTGTTTTTTTAGACATATTTGCATAGAACTTACCCTTCAGTAGAGACAAGGATCAGATGAAACACAAGGACCCTTTTATTACTTCATTTTGGCCTTTTCACAAGGACTTCTGGCCCACACAGGTATGTCCCACTTCATCCTCTGGTTTACCACACTCAAGAGAAGTGTGGCACTAAATCACACAAATGGAGCATCCACAGAATATCCTCTGCTTCCTCAGAGGCAAAATACTAATATTAAGCAGATAAGGAATCCTTTAAAAGCTGATGACATTACCTTTCAATAGCAAGTTCTTTATTCGTTGTCTGTTGCACATAAATCACTATCTTCTTATCAATCCCCTGGCGGAGTTTGAAGCATTGCCTGTCCTTGTCTTTGGGAACTGCACTGTTATTCATCAGGAAAGGAAAAAAAAAATCTCAGGGGATCATTTATCTGCATTTTTTGCATATACCAAACCCAGCATCAGACACTGGTGCAGCTCCTTACACTAAAGCACTCAAAATCTTTCTTCCTTGCATGCTGTGATCAGTAACATGAAAGAAATGGCAACAGATTTAGGTGAAAACCAAGGACACGGATAACAAAATACAAACTGGGGACTTATACTGTGAAAGTCAGTACTGTAAGACTTCCAGCTAATTTCAACAGTTTTTAAATATTGATTCCCCATGTAACATACAGTATTACCTATAAGAAACTGCATATTGCTTGCTCTTACAAGCAATGTGGCTGCTGGGGCACATGACACCAACCAGCCAAGGAGTGACCAACCCTCAGACTATTTCCCTTCTTTTTTCATAGGAAAAGCCTTTCTAAATGCTGCAAAAAGAGGGGGGAAACATATAACTACACTTCAGTGCCAATCACACACTGATGTCTCAGCATCAATATTCCCAGCAGCACGGTGACAACTATGCACTTTCAGCTTCAGCAGCAATTTTGCTGAGCACAATTTAAAAGGCTTAAAGACAAAGGACTTAAAGACAACAGCAAAAAACAAAATAGAAAAAGCACATTGCAGGTAGCACCAACGACCAAGATTACCTAGTCCAGAGGGTTATCACTGTATTATTTCCCCAAAAATATTTATGTCTGGGATTCATTTAAACTAGAATAGGAAACTTTCAAAAAGAGAATTTAGGGACCACCTCAGCCTCACGCTCTATTCACATGCTTTCCAAAAGAACCATAAGCTGCACGAAAGAAGAGTCTCTACCTGAAATAACCTTTCCCATCATCCTCTTTGATTTCCAGGGACACGGAGAAGGTGAAGATGTCACTATCTGGAGTGGGGGGGGTGGCAGTGGCTGACAGCGGGGTCTGTTTGGCAGAGCGCCGGAAGGCAGTGGCAAAGCTGTACAGGATTCGGCTCACCTGCAGCCAGAGTGCACAAACAGCAGCTGAAACCCACCTGGATTTGCATTAATCCACAACAAATTGTACGAAAATAATTCAGCTTTAGCATCTAATTAACTGTTTTTCTACTCTTCTTAGGATAAACTGTTAACCGTGTATTCTTATCCCATAACTAAGGTACGTTGATGGATGAATTACTTTACTTCTGAAGTGCCTGAAAAACTTCACTTAAATTTCAGCAATAACATTTACAAGTACATAAACACCATTGGACAAAAAGCTTGCACTTACAGCCTCTTGGATTTCACATCGGAAGACATGAATCCTGAAGAGTTCTGCATTGGAGTGGCTTTCAGTGAAAGCAAAGCAATCACTTTCAGGGGTCCCATCGTGCCCTCGTACACAGAAAAGGATTTTATAGATTGGATAATTTGCTATTTCTGTGTTTGTCTGAGGATCTAAAAGTCTGTTAAAATAGAGAGAGGGGGAAAAATAAAGCAAGCTTGCACCTTTAGAAGAATTATTTCAGGCAGACATAACTTGCAAGCTTTAACCATTTCATACCTCCTAGAGAAAGTACACCACAAAACCTAGCTCCTGACTCTCATTTACTGCAAAGCATGACCACAATAATGGTATTTAAATTGAACAACACAAAAAAGTACAATGCCACAGACATTTCCACCAATCATTTCCCCATGGTTTTCAGGGATTAGTCTTCAGAAAGTTACACTAATGTTTGGCGGTGGACAGGCCCACCTCTGTTAAGCCTTGTGTATCAGACACTTTCTAGCTCTACAAACTACTTTCCAGGCTATTTCCAAAGTGTTCATCACTAAACAATCTCACTATAGCTTTGGGGACATCTCGGGTCATCACAGTACCTCTTGGTAAAGCTTTTGGTAAACAAATTCAAAGCATCTCTTTTCCCAGATGTTTACAAAACCCCCTTCTCCCACTAAAGAAAATCCAGGCTTCTGAAGCCTCCTGCCAGGCAAACCATCAGCTTCTTTGCTTTCTGTCCTAGGTTAAACTGTAAGATGTGCCCAAAGTATGTATTCTATCACTATCTTCATGAGCTGTTGGAACCAGGTGGGGCAGTGTTTCCCTTATCTTCTGCTAATGGCCCATCAATGCCTTGCCC
>VYXD01005102.1:669757-682367 GCA_013397195.1 Hylia prasina
GGTGTCAGGTTGTATTCTGACTCTGTCAGTGGTATTTTATTCTATTGAATTTATTTTATTTTGCTTTATTTTACTTCTTTTCTTTTGCTCTATTTAAATTGTACTTCTGACGTGGAGTCTCTCCCTGGTTTTGCTCCCAAAGCAGCACACTTTCCCGAGGAGCTCAGATGAAGGCCCAGCCCCAGAGTACCTGACGGTCCCTTCGGAGACGTTGGGCACGGACAGGGTGACGTCCAGGGAGATCTGGCACTGGCCGCGCAGGATGGACATCATGCGCAGCGCCTCCACCTCGCTGCGCGGGGCGTTCACCGAGGCACAGCCCAGGTACGTCAGCTTGCTGAACACCACGCTGTCCTCGTCCGTCACCGGCGTGAACGGGCTCAAATCCTCACAGTCTAGGGCACCACACCAGGGGCAACGTGAGAAACAAGGCAAGGCACCCACAGGGGCAGTGGCAGACACTGACTCCCCACTGAATAGAAGACTAAAGAGGCTAAGAATAGAAAAATCACTGTAGGAAAGCCCTGTACGTATATTTTATACGGCCAGACAAGTAAGCTTAATATATGTGCACACATCTTAGGGCTGGTATAGCAGTGTTTTCACAAGACAGGACAGTTCAGTAGATATTAACTCTTGCATTACATACTTAATCTGGAATTTATTGCACTAAGTGATTATAATGTGCAACAAGGGGAAAGGCTAGTGGTCACACATGTACCTAAATTCTCTTCACTTTCCCCACAAAAAACAAGTTCATAAGATATTACCAGGCATTTCCCCTTTTTTTCCTAACCTTCTTGGGATGGTTTCACTGGCAAGCTCATTTCTGGTTTCTGGAGTCCTGCCACCGACACTGGGTTAATGGTAGAGGATGCTGATGCTTCAAGGACAACAGGTTCTTCCCCATCTCCGTCAGTTCTGACTTCTTCCCCATGGTCCCGGTCACTGGACTGATCTTCCATGGGTGGATCCATCAGCACGTCTTCGAGCTCCCGCTGCAGCTGCTGTTCGCTTCCATTCCCCACAATCTGAGAGCCACAGAGTTGGGACACAAAAAAGAAGAAACGACTGTTCAAACAACAAAAACCACCCCTCAGGCACAGGGTCATTCATACGGCTTTTTATTTACCAGCCAAAGCAGCAGTCAACAAATTTAACCCAGTTACAACCATAAACACAAACTGCGGGGTGCAAACGCTCACCAGCATGGATTACACCCTCCCTGCTCTAACAAATCTACAAGCTCAAAGCAGGAATTTTCTAGCACTAGAAAAAGCGAGGAGATTACTTTCACACCAGTCTTTAATCACCAACTACAAAGACTACCTTCGACAGAGAAACTTACAGATGCCCACAGTATGGGCTATAACAATTCTCAGATTAGTACCAGAAAGGGACAATTATAATTAAATATGTTACATGGATCATGGGCAAGCAGCAAGGTTTCACGGGAAGAGAAGCATCTGGAACAAGATTATGCCATCATGCTGAGGAGAAGTAACAGCATTGCTTTGTTTCCTAAGGCTCAGCTGCAGCCTGACTTTGAGCTCATTGAAGTCAACATGAAAGCATGAAGCCACCTCAACAGTGTGAAATAAGGTCCTAAAGCAGAAAGGGAATGAAGGCATTCATTTCAGGAAACTCTCAGATACTGCTTCTAAGCAAAATCTTTGTCCATTCCTCCGCAATCAATAGGGATGTGACTGAGTTTACAGAGTATTTACCAGATGCCATCAGCATAAGGTACTTGCTTCTAACACTTCAGCTGCTGCTGGTTATTCCTGCTGACACCACAACTCAACCCTAGGAGCAATTCCATATTCTTATCTCTCTGAAAACAGATTTTAAGATGCTACATGCCAGCTAATAAAATCCACTATGCAACTACCCCAAAAAGTAATAACCTAGTGACTGTTTTGCTACAGAATCTAAACAACAAGAGACATTTGTGCTCTTGAAATTGACACAAACACAATGTCACTGTTTGTACAGATTAAAATACACTCCTGTGCTGTGATCACCTGCCAGGAGCAGGAGAGCGTAAGTGCCTTACTCAGCTGTACATCCACAGAGGGAGGCATCTGTAACCTGAAACTAGTTACAGAAATCCACAGATTTCCATTTTCCTCCCAACAATTTTAGTATTAATTTGTGTGATTCATTGTGGAAAAATCTTGCACAAACATGGGGTCATCAAAGGCAGAAGGCTTTCAAGCATCAAATTTATTGTTCAGGTCTTTGCAGGCATTAATCAGAAAGATGATGATGATGATGATGATGGAAGATGCACCATGTTCTTTTACTGTATGGAGTTTATAGGTTTTTCAACAAAATAGAATTAATTAATTATTGTCTCCTGTCAGCCCCTTTAAACGCTATCTATTGAAAACCTAGAGTAACTTCTAGCTTACAGAACCTGTTTTCTATGAAACCTGAAGTTAAAATTCATTCTGGTAAAAAACTGCATCTGATACACCTTTCCTCATAGTCAGCAGACTTTAGTTTGGAAAAGGAAGGTGAAAAATTCATATCCCATGAGAACTACATGTTGTAATGGCATCAAGATAAAATGCACATGCAAAAGGTTCTATTCCATCAAGATTAAAAGCCAAACCATCTGAATGGTGATCTACTCTATTGGTAAAATCATCAGTATGAATAACATATCTAGATGTTACATCTATAAAACATGATCCTGAAAATAAAATTTCACAAAAACAATAGTGACAGGTAAAACAGACTCACGTTGTTTACAAAAAATAGGCATGTAAAAATAAAAAAAAATCTCATAGATATTCTAAAGCATCATCATCAAAACCCCATTTAAAAAGCAATTTAAACTTATTTCCCCAAGAAAGCTTTCCTTCTCAGCCCAGACTAACCTCAAAAAGAATTTGAAAAGGCACAATAACCACACTTCTGGACTAGAGGAGCCCTGCTGTTCTCATAGCCCCAAAAATCAACAAACTGCAACAAACCAGCTGCCTGCAAACCAAGGCTTAAAACACAAACCAAGGTTAATTTCACATCAACCAGTTTCTCACACAACCATATGGATTCCCCACACCATGGGAACAGGGCACATGAAGGTGTAAATGTGCCTGAAACCCTATTGCAGCCCCAAAAGCAGAGCCAGCCTGCCAGCACGGGGCAGAGCCAAGGGCAGAAGGAACAATAAACAGGTGCACCTGATAAATGCTTGAGGCTGAGCAAAGAAACCATTACCCTAATAATCACCCTTCTCCATTTCTCACAAAACTCAAAACTGATTTTACTTAACCTTTAATTAGGAGGTAGCAAACTTCCTTTAGCACACCAGGGGATTTATCAGAATTGTGATTTATTCCCTTCTTCTGACGCATGTGCTGCTCTGGCCTCTGCTGGGAGAGGTCTGGCTGGGCTAGGGAGTTCAGAACTCCTGCTCCACACTCTGCTCCAGGAGCAAAGCTTTCCCTAAACCCAGCCCAGTCCCACTGCCAGCCAGCACGAGCAGACACAGGAACAATACTGGAAAGCAGAGACAGCTGGCAAACTGTGTTTCAGGAAAACATTCACTGACAATCCCTTCTAAACTGCACCAAGTATTTCAGCACTGACAAAAGCAAAAACATATTTATGAATTACAATCAACTGAAGAAAAATGTGGTCCCTAATTATATTCAAAATAAATATTTCTCTGTCTGGATTTGAGGAAGAAAAGAAGTGCCAAACAAAAAGTTACATGAACTCAGCCCACAGCACTAATATTTAGTACTATAAAAAGATCAGCAAATTTGAAATGAGAGCCTTAGGCCTGAAGTACAAATTTCAGAGCCTGTCACATTCAGCAAACACAAACCTGAACTTCCAGCACCATCCTCAGACTGTGCTCATTAACAAATGAAACATCCTCAAACTGCTTTTCTAAAGAAACAGAACACCAGAGAGAGACACCTGCTCCAACAAAAATCTGAACACAGTTTTTGCTTTTCTTAGAGGGCACATGAAAGAAAATGGGGTTTGACACATACAAATTAACTTAGTTATAAGTACCACAGCAATTGCTTCTGCCTGAAAAAAAATCTCATTTGTTCCTATGAAATACGTAACCTCAGTTCTCACACTGTACTGTTAGCATTAATTTTTCATGCGCTACTGAAACACTTTCAGATAGCACAGTGACAACACTTTTAACACACCTCTGACAACCTCCACTACTCCACTTCACTGGCAACTGAATGGCTATTTACAAGCTGAGGAAAAAAATACCAAGAACAAAGCCATAAGCTACGACAGAATGTTTCTTGTCTTGTAGAACAATACCAAAACACCCAATTTTTTGCCCCTAAGAACAGCTAAAAAATCTTCCCATTTCCTTGGCTATGTTTTGCCCTCCTTAAGCAGAAGGAAGGAGGTTAACAGGAAGGTCCTTCCATGGGAGAATTTAGACTGCACACTGAGTGCTTGTTTAAGGTAGAAAATTCCCATTAATCACTCAGTTTGCAGCCAATAACCAACAGCACATGCTCTCCACACTGGAATACTGAAAAGCTCAAGGTGAATCACTTTGTTCAAGGCTTGTGCTCAGTCCTGGCACCAAATTCATAAAGAAGCTTAAGACCTGCAAAGCTCTGTGGCATTCAGTGCCAAATCAGAGAACAGCATAACTATTTTCCAACTGATGATCAGGAGGCAGCAGAGCTCGTGCTCTTCCTTCCTCATCAAGAGAAATAGCACACCTGTAACCACCTTGGAAGCAAACAGTGACACAAATAGCTCCCATGTGGGGCAAGAAGCATTGCAGACATTTCATGCTTCCAAATTTTCTTGGGGGATAACAGGATGGAATGGAGACTCTGGTTGACAGTGTCTGTCTCCTGGGATCTCAAACGACTCTTCAGGAGCTGATTGCAGACACTGCCACAGAAGCATCCTCAAGGTAAGCACCACTATGAGACTACTCTGAATTCCTAAGCATTGATGCTGATACTGATCTTGATGCTTGCTGGTATTTGCAGCATTGAGAAAGACAAGCATGAGGCTACAGCCTTTCAGCAGGTTTCACAGATCACCAGGCTCCGTGCTCAAGAAATGTTCATGTTTTTCAGACTGTTCTGTGATGTGAAGTGATACCTTCTGCAACAACCATAAAACTTATGTGAACTTTTTTGCCAGATTAAGCAAAAGATCACTCTTGAGACTCTTAACTGACAGAATTTATTTGAGGCCTTGTGTAAAAGAAAAGGGCCAGTACAACAGCATGTCTTGCCCATGACTCAAAGGAACATAAGAAAAACAAACAAAGCAGTTGGGAGGTAAAAGCAAGATGAGCAAAAGCATCAAGAAATGTTCAATAAAGTCTCTGTTACAACTACTTCAAAGGAAAAGAGGAGCACCCAGCCCAACAGGCAGAACACAGGATTTCTTATCATCATTAAAGACATGGATGCAGCTGTAGACAGACATCAGTTTCTTCCAATGGTGGAACTATCTCTTTCCATCTCCCACAAAGAACACAATAACTTGACTCACTCTAGGGAAGATGCACATTAAAGTGATGGAATTTGGAGTTATTACCTTACTTGTGCCATTTTTCTTAAAAACTGCTGGAATACAAATTGGGATGGATGCTGCTTTAAGTAGCAAAAAAAAAAAAAAAGGTAGAGGGGGACAAGGGTCTCTTTTCAGAACAGAACTTTTACAAGTGAGAAGATGTCAGTGCCCTTCCAGCTCTCACAAGCCTTTCACACAGAGCTTGTGTTCTCTGATCCATGCCAAGTTGTTAGTTATACCTACTCTTCTACGTTTCTTAAAGAGAACATTTCACATTGGGGAAAACTTCAACGTATCTTTGAATTAACAGATACGGTCAAATCCACGTATGCCAATATTGCTTTCCACCTGAAAGCTGTGATAAAATCACAGTTCCATGTTCTTGACAAGTGCTTCAGGAAGGATTCTGCAAAGTGGGAAAAAACCCAGAGCTAGTGATGGAGAGAACTCTTACTCAAAACCTAATTACCACCTCTGACACCAGCAGTGAAGAAACTACTGACAAAACTGGTTCTTGAATAGGTTGTCCCTTCTGTCAAGTTTTCCACAATAAAGAAGCCCTCTTTAAGCTATCTATGGTTAGTTTGATTTAGAAGAACAGGGAACAAACTCAGGTTATTGGTTCTTACCTTCAGTCCTGTTTTTTCATCATCACTACCATTATTTGTAGATGGTGTTTCATCCCCTTGCCTGGAAACCAAGACAAAATCTTCACTGTTAAGAGTGGATACCGAGTCTGAAGAGACACTGATTTTTCCAACAGAAGCCTTGTCATCCATGACTTAAAAAGGAAGTTCGATTCATGAATGAGATTAAATATGTTATAAACTCCTGAAAAACAAAAATCATAAAAATACTTATATAAAACTTCATGCTAAAATGCTCAAACGTTTCTTTTCAGAAACCTGCCGACTAATTATAGAAAATAACTCATCTGACAGCACAACCAAGTTCCAAGTCCTCTCTCAGTGCACACTCAAAGTCCTGCCTTCATTTTGCTAAGCAGCACGTGCTATTACAGCACTGGTTTCCACAGCTCACAAAAGGGAAGTTAATAAAACTCTTTGCAGTATTTCATGGTTAGGTCAGTCACCACTTTCTACACATCACACAAAACAGGGTCCTGGAACATACACTCCACTTGCTAACAATTAAGGCCAGCACAATAAAGTCCATTTACTTCCTTCAGTTAATACCTGCCTTCACCTATGTTCATGCTAAAAATTACATTTATGTATCAGAGCTCACTGTATGCTGCAGTCACATTCTTTTCCCCCAAACAAGAGCTTGACCTTGATATTTTGCACTGAAGCCTTGGGACGTAGAGCATTCTATGAATCTATGCTGAATCTTCTGTATTATAAGGAGCAATAAAAGCAAAGACTTCCAAGAAGCAGGAAGAACAGCGTAGGCTGGATCAGTGCTGAGAAGCAGAGCCAACAGAGGGTTTTAAAAAGCTGGAACTGCCACTGAGAGGCATTTGAAGAAAGGAACAAAAGGTGAAGTTCAGCTGCACACCTTGAACTCTACAGCACAGATTCCCAGAATCCATGGCTCAAAACAGACTGCCGTGATAAAAATGGGTGATTAAATTTCCCAGAAATCCAAATATACCCTTATCTCAAAGGCTCAGGTCTTGACAAACCCCCAAGCATAACCAAACTCAGATGCTTTTTCAGCCTCCAGTCCTGCCTTCCAACCTGGAAGTACCATCCCAACCTGGCTTCCAACAGTGCAGCCAAACCACTGAGACCTGGCACAGCCACAGGCACAGCTCACAGCGTTCCTGCCTGAACCAGGAACAATGCACCAGAAATAGCAAAGCCTGCTTTTATTCCTATCAATGCCCTCCCCACGGCCACCAGCACAACATGAAGTCTGCCAGGAGGACAACTTCTAACCAATTACCCATCAAGTCACTTCATGGGTCCTGGAACATGTTTCAGAGAACAACTGAAGCAGAGTGTAAGAGGAAGAATGGATATGGTTTGTTCACGAATGACAACACACCTGTGGTTATTTGATTTTATTTTCAAAATCACATGTGGTACTTAGATACCCTTCTCAAAACCATTTTAAGGTCCACTGACTTTCAGTAGGAATTACTGGCTGGGAAATGTAGGCATTTTGAGAAGTTCTGCACACTGTATGTGCCTATCTGGTGTTACATGTGTCTTAAAGGTAGGGCAGAGTTCTTATTTTTAAAGATGCTTTTGTTTTAAGTATTCATATTAAAAAATTTCTATAGAAGTTCCGTACCGCACCATCTATCTAACACACAGATCTCTGAAAATACCTAAATCAAAGTCCTTGAAGCACAGACTAAAAATAAGCATCAAACACTAAATACCCTTTTGGCTTTACTGTTTTCATTCAAACAGAGCAAACTCATCTTCCACACTGACAGCAGGAGTAGAGGAGCAGGCTTTGATCACAAGCAGCTGTAAAGATCATCCAGGCGAGGATCAATTTAGCACTTTATTTTGGTACAGTGTGTCTGTCTTGAAGTGCTAATTTCTCCTATTTACCAAGTGTTTCAATCCGACACCTTTCCCCAGCATTACCTCAATTCAATAACAAGCTTCCCGTGCTTTTCCACGCTCCATGTCTGGCGTGGTGTAAACAAACCCCACGTGGCTCCCGGGGCACAGCCAGCCCAGCCTAACCCCACAGCACTGTCACAACACGGGATTGCAACACCAGGACGTCCCAGTCAGCCCAACTTCACCCGTCTAACAGTGAGCAGAAGTCTCATGAAATTACACAAGATAGGAGAGCACAGGAAAGGGGACAGCGGAGCAGGCAATTGAGAGAAGCTTTTGATGTAGCAGCAAGCAAAGCTCAGATACCCAACTGTGCTGGAGAGGTGCATTGGATTAATGCTCAAACACTGAGCTGCAAAAGTAGTCTTCAAATATTAAAATATTGCCTGAAGTTAACCAAAATTTCTATATCCTCACACTTCGCTTTGCATAGATTTAATTTTCTCCACTCCTTGCTATCACTTTTTTCCATAGAGGTTACCATTTTACCTGAATCAGAAAGCTCACAGTGGCAGAATCACCACAAGAAAGCCCCCAAGCCCATTAAAATATGGGCCAGCCTAGAAGGGCACACATCAAAGACCAGCAGAGCAATTAGATGTGGCTTAGAACTGCTCTGGAATCAAACCCCAAGAACAAAGAGCAGCAGTGACAGTGCTCTTTAGCAACACCTGCAACTGATCTCAGACCCAAACCTTTCTGCTCCCACAGCTTAGGACCAAAGACCTCACCAAGCACAGAGATCAAGTTTTGATGCTCCTCAGAAAGCCAGTGTCTCATCCCTTACAGGGAAAGAGGCTTTGGTTTGTTTCAGCATAAATAAAATACAAGCTTTTGAATTCAGCAGAGTTTAGCTCCTGACACAGAACTACACCACAATAATGTACTGTTTGCCTGAAGGTGTCTTT
The DNA here is from genome assembly GCA_013397195.1 of Hylia prasina. Taxonomy (NCBI): domain Eukaryota; kingdom Metazoa; phylum Chordata; class Aves; order Passeriformes; family Sylviidae; genus Hylia; species Hylia prasina. The sequence goes on from VYXD01005102.1 coordinate 678,744, forward strand.
ACACCTCCACGGGAGACAGAGTGTCTGGGTAAAACACATAGGAAGAGGCAAACTACTACCAACCTCTTTCCTTGCTCATCTCTGTAATTAAATGGGTGTTCTGGCCTCTCCTCACACAACAAACTATTGGAGAAAGTTGCAAAATGAGAAAGTCAACACGGCTGGCTCTTGGATCACTGCTTTCAATTTTACTTAAAATTCTGGTTCTCTGTGAAATGCCCCTTCACTGCTGTCACACCTTACTCTCTACTCAAGATAACATGCAGAGGAACAGCAGAGACCCCATTCACCATGCTAAAATCCTAAACAACTGGAAAGCAAACCTACCAAAAGTTCAGATTAGTTACACACACTTATAAAACATTTTATCTTTTACTTTCCCTTCCTTTCCCAAATATTTGACACCTGACCTGCAACTTGTGATCAAAGTTTTCCTTCTAAGTTCTGCCAGAATGAATTTAAAGGAGCTTAAAGCAAACAGTATATAGAAAAAAAGAAAGCCAGAAAACCTTCAATTTTACATTACTAAAAGAGACTGAGGCTTGAATGCCACCTTGAGACACATCAACAAGTGAAGCAAGGCATTTGTAACTATGGCTGGTCTCACTCCATTTCCAAGGAATACCCATTTTCTGGTGCTTAGAACATCCATAACCACACAAAAAGACAGAGGGTGAATGGAAAAATCAATATTTCAGACATGAACTTCTTCAACCTGAGAGCCAACAGCAGATGTAGCATCCTTAGCACAGAATTTGCAAGGAAATACAACACAAAAATAAGTTCTGGGATTCCAGGGCAGAAAAGAGAATAAGCATGAGAACAGATATGTAAGCCAGAGAGGAAAAGAGACATTTTTCCCCATTCATATCTTTCTCAGCTTTTGTACCTCAGCTGCAGTTCCTAAAGCAATTCCACAAAGTTCCAAAATATCTGGTGCAGAATGCACCAGATAAAGAACGATATAGCAATATTAACTAAATTACTGAAGAACAGTAATTCATTTGTCTTTAAAAAGCAAAGTCAGAAAGCTTGGCATGCAAAATAAACTTATATCCTCTATCCTCCAAAATACAAAACCACTAAGTATAGGGTGAAAAAACACGGAAAACAAGAAGGTGACATGCAGAAAAGACACTGAGGTGGCTGAAATACTTAAATATAATGTATTTTCTGTTTCTATTCCTCTGGCTCTATGCACAGCTTAACAACAAATCCAGTATGGTTCAATTTAAAGATACAAAGTTCTGCTTTCCAAATATTCATCATCAGCATCTTAGTGTGGGTGAACAGTGGAATTTGTGGCAGAGTTCAGAGGCTTTACAGTGCACTTTGCAGAGCTGTGTTATGACAAAGAAGCCAGCATTCTGTAAGACTCAGAGATCCTACAGCCTCGGACAGCTGTGAGTTTTTCTACCTGTACAATCCACCTTGTGCACATTTGTTGTTTTAAAATACATTGCAAGTCCTGAAAGACGCTTGGAAAATGCTCCAGGTCAATACCTTGTTTTACCACAGCTCTGAGAAAAAAAACCCACCAAACAGCATACAAGCAATCACTAGCAATCTTTTTTCTTCTCACGTATCACATGATTAGTCTGCTTAATCATGTCTGATCTTTACCCACCTTCCCTGTGTAACACATACTCTCAAATGCAACAAGAAGTCCTTGGCACTCAAAATGAAGCAGGAAAGCCAGAGGAATACTGCATGTGAAAATACAGATTTAGGATGACTAAAGAGTAATTAATAAAAAATAACAACTACAAGTCTAACTTTTCTGTTCATTTTACAACACACTGACAGCCACAGATGTTCTCACTAATTTCAAGAGCCAGAAAGAAGAAAGATATTATTTGGAGATAATGGTGTCTCTAATTCCCTCTCTCACAGATCTCGGGAAGAGGAGTGAATCATGAGACACGGTATGTAAAAACCAGGCATCAGACAAAACACAAGAGTTAAGCTAATATAATCTTTGGTAACAATCCTAACAGGTTGATAGCTATAGCCAGCATCATTTTGCTTTCAATCTGAATTTGAACTATCTGCTCAGAGAACAAAACTCTAATTTTAGGCTCTTGTAATCAGTAAATTCCACATCCCAGAAACAAGCAGCCCGTCCTGGGAAACTGCAGTTTATAAAAGAAATGCTGACACTGCCTCAGCCAGCCCAGCACAGGAATGCTGCTGGAATGAATTAACTATGAACAGTTGGTTCATCCACGCGCCGCAGCTGACACTCCCCCGGCACCAGCCCCAGCCCCAGCTCTGGCTGTGCAGGCAGGACGGGCAGGACACAGCACGGGCTGGAGGCTGGGAGGAAGGCAGTGCAGCCAGCAGCCACACAAACTCTGGGGATGATGCTCTGCGTAGTGCTGGAGCTGCTCTCTCATTAGGATTCAAACACAAACAGGGAGCTACGCTCACCACACAACCAGAGCGCTTTAAAACTACGCTGTGGAAGAAACGAGAAAAAAGGAGTTACATTTGCTGTGTGCTACTAAACACTGTCTGCAGTTAGGGCTGGAAATTGGAAGGAAACCCCTATGCCAAGCTCCATTTGTTAATTTGTTTACTGTGTACACAAATGTAAGTTTGCTCAGGTCCTTGACCTTTTAAGTAGAGGCCTTTAAAAAGAATACAATATTTCTGCAAGTTAATCAGCAGTGGGCAGCTCTTGTAATAACACATTGTCCAAGTAGCCAAAAGTCTCAGAAATCCTATTGAGTTGGGTTTTAACAAAACCTGCAAGAAAAACAAAATTTGGAATACAGATCAAGCCACACCTGTGTGCACTACCTGTTCTCCGGCTTGTATTCAAGAAATAAACACAATCTTTTACTCTGCAAACCTATCATGATCTTTTTCCTTCTCTCCAAACCTTTTCTGAATACTTTTTCTACTCCTCCTTTTCCCCCCCAAAATGATCAGGCAAATCTACACAGACATAAACCACCAAGTTTACTTCCAGCAGTCCGATTTCCACTTAATTTTTGCTGATAAGTGTTTTTAAACCAACTTAGCACAATCTGTTTATACTTCATTTTCACCCCTAACTGACAAAACCAGTCCTTTAAAATTATCTACTGGGGACGTTTTAACTGAAAGAAACACTTCCTTGACAACAAGAAGGATAAAACCCGCAAAAAACACCGAGGTTACGGTACATGAACCAAATAAAAAAGATGCCTGCACGCAACGAAATGCCACATTTTAGGATCCACCTGGAAGCGACAGGCAACAACCGACACCCCGCGACACGGAGAGGGAAAGCGGGTGCCCGACCGGTCCCTCCGCGTCAGTCCCGCACCGCCCGGGATGGGACGCGGGGGGAAAGCCGGCGATACCGGAACGCGCTCGGCGGGGTCCCGGGGACACTGATGCGGTTCGAGTCGGGTCGTCCCTGTCCCCTACACCCGCAGCTGGGGAGCTCGGCCCGGCCCTGCGGGACCCGGGGCGGTCTCACGGCCCCGCTCTAGCCGAGGCCCGCGGCCCTTGCGGGCAGAGGGGACGGAGAGGCACCGCGCCGGCTGGGAGACACGGCCCCGGGGGCGAGGGAGGGACCCGGCGGCAGCGGAGCGCAGGAAGGCCCCCAGCTCCCGCACACCGGGAGGGAGCGGC
>VYXD01005102.1:696393-722003 GCA_013397195.1 Hylia prasina
GCTCCCGGTCCCCTCCCCGGCGGCCCCTTGGGGAGCCGCAGCACCGGGCGGTCCTCCCTGAGGTGCCCCCCGGCACCGGGGAGAATCGCGCCGGAGCCATGAATATTCCCAGTCTGGAATACTCATGGAGCTGTGCGTTGGGGTAATGGTGGAGGAGAGTCGTGGTGGGAGACACGTCCTAGGACTGCACCCACCGTGTCATGTTTTAAGTGTCTTAAACAAACAAAAAAAAACCCACAAAACAACTGAGCAGGAAAAGCGTGTCCCGGTTCTGCTGATGCTCGAGGTGCACGGAGGGTTTCCAGTTAAGTGTAGGAGTCAGCACAAAGCGCAGGAAAGGCAGCACAGTGGTGGGAGAGTGATGAATGTTCAGTTCATCCAGGGTTCAGAGGGGAATGGCATGGATCTGTAACGAGAGAAAATAATGACAAAGTTTAGACAGGCGACCAGGAGAATTACTGATCTAGGCCTGTTTCATTTCCATGCAAACTTAGAATTTTGTTTGCGATGAATTGTAGTTCCTGTAGGAACTACAGGGTTCCACTCTTGTGGTTGTTCTCTCATGGCCATTATGGCTACATCTTAATAATGAAACTAAAATTAAAGACAGTCCTTTGGATTACAAGGGTGTAAATTTGCAATTGTGGCAGGAAAAAAGTCTACTTTTAAATGAGAAGCAACAGTACAGTAAATCTTCTGAATCAAAATACTATTCTTTGACCTTTGGTTTGTCCTAAACATCTGTGGAAATACTAGAAATTGAAACTTCTGTTGCTGGCATTAAGTATTATTCCACGAAACACTGAAGTCTTAATTTTTGTAGTGAATCATTTCACTACAAAAGACCTTAAAGACCTTCATTTCTTTTTAGTGAACTTTTTCTTGTTCCTGCATTGTAAGCAAAGCTTTCCCCAAGAAAAGCTATTTTTATTAACTTGTATTTCTGTCTTTTTGAGGTTGTGGCCATTTCTCTCAAAAATACTAAATTCAGACAAATTTTAGAATCAGTGCTTTAGGTATCCCAAAGTGAACTTCTGGTCTTTAGTGTTGATCTCATTTATTTAAGGCTTTCTTGCTTCAAAATAAAATATTTACCATATCCAGATGGTAATAGGTGATAGCATTTGCTAGGAGTATGTTACATTTTGTTTGGTGATATTTTATATAGCCTTGATGGGATGAATGTGCAGGGTCTCTCCTTGCTGACTGGACAACCCTAAGGAAAGGAAAAAATTGTCCAAGGGCATCTTAAGTCATTCTGTACAACCTTTAAAAAGCCTTTCCAGCTCCTATGGAGCCCTGTGTTTTCTTGCCTACATCTCAGAATACAATTGGTATTTCATAAAAATGGTTAAAAAAATATTGAAATGCAGAATTTCTCATCTAAAAATTTATAGTTTAAACAGGGAGGTCATGTAAAAAACAAAAAAAAACAAAGCTTGGAGAGCTAAACCATACATGGGAGTCCTCATTCACTGAAAATATTGGCAAAAAGTTAGGAGTTCTACACTGTATCTCTTCTTGGAGTAACTGTGTCAAAGTAGATCGGCTTAGAAATGGATTCCCTTTCTCTGCATTCAGAGAGAGTTCAACTGGTTTGGGTGGCAAGAAATTATTTCATTTATTTGCCCTTCAGTTAATCCTGAAAAGTCAATACTGTTCCAGAAGCTGAGTTGGTATCAGGCTGGTGGCAAGGACAGGCTCTCCTTTCAGGGACACCTACAAAACACAAGGAAAAACCCACAGTGGCATTACATAAGTATTTAGGAAACTTTTCAAATCTACTGATGTGATTTGTGGTATCAAGGGTTGAGCGGGGAGGAGCAGGTGTGAACTGCTGAGGACACACTGACTCTGCTCAGTGGCTGGGGGGAGTTAACCCTGAATTGAGTGAACTTTGGCAGTCAGGAGCGTGGATTTATGTTGTACCCCTGTTGATAGGAATTACTCTTCAGCCACGTGTTTTGAGGAGGCAGAGGGGACTCAAGCTTTCATTTTTTAACCAGTTGACAAGAGGCTCTCGTAGGTGCTTTGGCAAAACGTAGTCTGTAAATGTTTGGATCTGTATTTAGGGCCCAAAGAAATGGAGTGAAGCTATCAGGGAAGTTCAGGTTGGACAGTGGTAAAAGGCTCTACCCCCAGAGGGTGGCACTGGAACAGGCTCCCCAGGGAAGTGGCTGTGGCACCAAGTCTGCCAGAGCTCCAGGGATGTGTGGACAATGCTCCTGGACATGTGGTGTGGTGTCAGATACTCCTGCAAGAAGCAGTTGGACACGATGTGTCCTGTGTCCCTTCCCACTTGAGATTCTCTCTGATTCTCCTCTGTCCCCAGGATTTCTGTTGGTGACTTTCCTGGAGCTTGAATTGGGCTGCAGATACTCACAGAGCATTAATGTTCAGTGAGAGAATTGTGTTGAAATACTGTATTTAATGGTCATTAAAGACTTTACATATAGAATTTTCACATGATGTAAAGAGATTTGCATGTGACAGGTATTATGAAGTGTAGAAATAAGCAAGTCTGCTCAGTGAAGAGGATTTATTTTAATTTCAAGCCATAATAGCTGAATGATGCAAAGCTGTTACGGGGATAGCCCTTCCCTAAGCCTTTAATGAAGCCAGTTTTTTAGATCTGTAGATGATGGCTGTTGAAGAGCAATTAATAAAAGATTCTAGCCTTTCCAGAGAATGTGTTAATACTGATAATTATATTATGTGATATGTAAGTTTTTGACCCAGTCAGGATGCTTTCAGGAGCTACATAACTTGGGAAGGAAAGCTTGGAAAAGCTGCCTCCTTGTAGTGCAAACCAACCATCAATCTGCATAAATGAAAAATTTTAATGGATGTCACTTTTAAAAAGGAAAGGAAATACCATGATCTCTGCAGTCAGTATTAAGAGCAAGTCAATATCAAGGACTCCTTAATTTAGTGATTAATAATCAATTGAATTCTAAGATTTAGGCTTAAATCCACAGTAGGACTGTAATTGAACCTCAGTTGTGAAAATGCTGTATAATCTCACAAGTTTTCCAAGCGTTTCCGTCATCCATAGAGAAGCCTTCCCTTTGTTCAGCACTGACAGAATTATTCCATGTCTCATTCTCACCCAAGCTCTGCTTATTTGTCTTTGCCTACGGCCCACAAGGGACCTGAGCTGAGCAGAGCTGACGCTGTGGGGGAACTGAGTTAAGCCTTCAACCCTTTCTTTGAATTAGGGGTGAAACATGCCTATCTGCATTTTGGCAAATGCCCTGAGTGAGCAGTGTGGGAGAGCAGCAGACTAACAGAACAGCATGATCACCTAAGCTTGGTTTCTTCAGGAAATCAGAATTGAATTATATTTATCGTGCCCAGAGGTTACTGAGTAAGCATAATGATTTAGATTAGTTGTAGAGAATGTCTTGGGATTAGATAGCTAAAAGTTAATATAAAATTATTTAGGACATCTAAATCTTACAACTTCCATCATTTGTAAGTGGTACAGCTGTTAGAGGAAGGTTTTGAGGTTTCACCTATCTTCTTCAATCCCACCTTCCAATTTCATCAGACATTCTGGTCTAAAATGAGAAAATGAGTCAGTTATCAATGTTACTCTGATCCATTGCAGCCATTACTGCAATAAGAAAATACTACTGTTTTAAATACACAAAATACTCAGCTGTACTGGTTTTTATTATTACATGATTTCTGAACTTAGGCTAGTACGTTTGTCATCTGAAGTATTGCTCCTGGTGGTAATACTACAAAACTGATGGTAACTTCACTATGTAACGATCTTTTAAGTAACAACTGCCACGATTTTTCAGACTACTTCCTTGTGTGTTTGGCCAGTTTCTATATCAGCCATTCTTTGGGAATTTTTTTGCAGGGTGCTTGTACTTTGACAGGGAAGAGGAGCCCTTTGTAGTGATTGGTAACACATCTGCCAGAATGAACACACAGACCAAGAGTAGCTGTTCTGATGGAGTGTACTGCCTGTTAAAAACAGAATCCAAAGGATTTCTCGTTTACCTTCTTTTTTTTTGCTCTCCTCCTTTGTTTGCTCAGTTTAGAGCTCTGGAGCAATTTGCTGTTCAAGAGGACATCCCCGAAATACATTGTTTCTGACAAGCAGCAAGAATCTATTAAGCATTTGGCTTATGTTTTTTGTAGGAGTTGACATGGTAATTAGAAGATGTGAGATTGTTTTCCTACACACTGGGGTGTAAGAGTGGCAGGAGAGCTGGCAGGCTCAATAAAGTAAGGAGATTCCTCCCTGTATGGCTGCTTGAAGTTTTGGGAGTCCAGAGCTTTTCCCAGCTGTTTACTGGCTTAATTAGTTTTTTTCCTGTCAAGAAATCTGAAGGTCAACACATGCTTAGTAGAATCTGTCATTTGGGATGATTAAACACCCAGAGACAGATCTTTAAAAACCAGTGGTGCACACTTGAAGAATCTGTTGTGTTCATTTCTATGCTGGTCAGGGAAACAACTGTATTTTAAAAGCTCATAAACAGAGAGGTGATTTCTTGCAAGTCTCTGAAGCACCTGTGGAAACCAAACGTGGGTATTGTCTCAGAGCAGAGATCCCTGAGATAATTAATGAGCAATGTGGACATAGGGAGTGTTTATTAGGAGCTCATTAGTGACCAGCAGTTGAGCACTCTGTCTTCTTAAACTTTTCCCCTTGTGAGTCATGACAGTCACACACTTCCCAGAGTGGTCTAGTTTGTGCTGTTACCTGTGTCTTGCAGGTGAAAAAACACCACTGTCAGCCTTAGGTCAGCAGTGATGTTGGTGTTGGCTCTTAATGTTTCTAGTAGTGCTGCAAAAAGCTTTAAGGAAAGCGTTTATGGACAGGCTTTGGAGTTCTGTGTATCTCTTGTCCATCTCTTGTCCGGCTGTTTCGGAAGTGCTAAAGGAAGTGGTGGGATTCTTAACAGAGGAATCAAAAATCTGGGCCTGTTGGCTCAGTGTTTGGCTTTATTCTTATTTGTTTTGCTTTTAAATTTCCTTGGTTAAAAGACACATGTAGCAATAGCATGTTAAAGATGACTGGGTTTGTTCATCCCTGCTAGAGCTTTGATTGTGCTTTCATTGAAGCCAGAAGAAAATCTGATTTGTCCAATACATGGGAATTTTCTGGCTTATATTGGAAGTGTAATCTCAGCAGTTTGGTTTTGAGAGGTTCAACTTCCCATTTACTATGGGAATTCATTTGAGGCAAAAATTGCTACATAATATTGAAAAGCTCGCTGAGATAAGGACATCTTGTACAAGTATCCTGTTACTTAAAAGGGCACTGAATGTTCATAGTACTAAATAGGATTTCTAAACAGATGGTCATAATTAACATAAAATACATCCACAGATAAGAGTCTATTTGGTCTTCTAGTAATTCTTTCAGTGGTCTGGTACTTCAGCATTAATTAAACCATAGCACAGCCAACAATAGAACTGCAGTAAGGAGTTTCTGAATTTGAACACGGAGGGGAGATCTCAGCTTCCTCGGAACACTTACCTTTTTTCTGTGATCAGAGAAAAAAAAAATAGAACACTAAACATGTAATTAAAACATTTTTGTATTTGCATTTGTAACAAGCTTGCTCATAGCCTTGAAGTGACCCAACTGGTCTGCGGGTTGCCTAGAGAGCAAACACAGTGGCACATCAGAGCCCAGGGTGGGGCTGTTCCCTCCGGGGTGGAGCTCTGGATGGAAATCGTGATGATGAAAGCTTGCATGAGAACGGTTTCCATGAACTGCTTCGGCCTGGTACCTTTTTCAGGAATGTGACTTGTTAAAGAGAAAGCCATATTTTTTTGAAATACACTTACATAAACAACTGATTTGGTACTACTGCTCAGAGTGAGACATTTCAAGAGACAAGGAAGCCATCTGAAGTTATTGCTTGCCTTATCATAGGTTTTGTCCTACATACCTGGATTTTACGTACATCAAAGATTTTCTCGCTGTGAGTTCATGGACATAGTTATATGTAAGGCAGAGACATGAAAAGCAAAATTGCACACAGCAATCTCAGCCCTTGAGTGCTCCAGTTCTTGCAAGAAAAGGTGGAAGTAACATGAGAATCACAAAACTAAAAACTATTCTCTCATTCTTTCACTGTTTTCTTACGGCTCTTGATATTGGTTAGTTGATTTGTATTTTACAGAAAGAGAAAATGTGTTTTTAAAAAAGCAGAGCTCAGTTTACTTTGGTATCTGATTAAGTCTGAATAAGATCCGCAGAAGGAAGGCATTCTACGTCATTTCAAATGAAAATAACATTTTAAACCACCACCACCCCCCCAAGAAAATTAATGCCATTTATTATTAATACGTTTAACTTCTGGTAGCCTGAATTAATTTAATTCATGAGCCTTTTTTGGTACAGTTGTACCAAACTGTACACAGAGTTGGGGTTTTTGAGTACTTCAGCATAAGGATTTGGTTTTGTTCTTTGTAATATTGAAATTGTGGTCTGTTTTTTTAATTAAAATTTATTCTAAATTGCCGGAAAGCATGTTTTAAAGTACTCTGTTATTCACTTACAGCTGCCAAAACATAGTACAGTGAAATAATGGTCTGCTAGCCTGCTAAACGAGTGTCCAGCTTCCACAATGCCTGTGCAGGCAGCTCAGTGGACAGAATTTCTGTCCTGCCCAATCTGCTACAATGAGTTTGATGAGAACGTGCACAAACCCATCAGCTTAGGTTGCTCTCACACCGTGTGCAAGACGTGCCTGAACAAGCTCCATCGCAAGGCATGTCCCTTTGACCAGACCGCCATCAACACGGACATCGATGTGCTTCCCGTCAACTTCGCACTCCTCCAGCTGGTTGGAGCCCAGGTAGGATGGAAGCAGCTCTTTGCTTTGCCACTCGGGGTTGTTGCCTTCTCCGTGCCAGCTGCAATATGTGTGCTGCTCTTTGTTCCTCATTTTAGCCTAAATAAATGGTAAGGCTTAACTTTGGACTCTCTAGGAGTCTGTACATACTCTAAAAGCAACTGCACCATTTCAGGGCCATCTTCGTCATCTTCAGGGCCGTGAAAACGTGTTCTAGTTGTAACCTGAATTGCTTTTAAAAGGCTCTTGAACTGTGACTGGAGAAAAATCCCCACTGGGTAACAGACAATTCTCTGTCCCAATTGTCAGTAGAATGAGTGAACCTGCAGACTGCACTCGTTCATCTTAGCCTTGTGAGAAATCTCATTCCTAAATGTCACGTGTTTGGAAGTGGCTTTTTAACCAAGTTCCAGAAGTGTGTGTGTATAATTATTTTTTAAATATGCCTGATGATGGCTTTTCAGTTGGGTTTGCAGACACTGGCTGATCAGGCCAGGAATGTTCCCTGCGCTGTCTCGTAGCAGTGGCAAAACAGTGATTATATAATCAGCCCTGCACTTTATGGGGACTGAATAATTCTGTTCCCCTTATGCTGATTCATGTGCTTTTTCATGTTACTTTCTCTCTGATACCTTGAAGAGGCAGTAAGAAGGTGTTATTTACTTCTCTTTTTAATGTCCTATCACATGCCTTGACACACCTATTGGTAATGACATCATGTCAGAGTGGTTTTGTTTATCAAGTTCACGTGTTCCTTTCATTTTTTTTATGTCTCAGATCACTGTCTGGATCTTACAATGTTTATTTTTGTGGTCTCCTAACTTCTTGCAATGTATTTTAAACAATTAATTTATTATGACTAGCTCTCCCTTTATTTTCCTTATCTGACCTTGTTACTGTACTTAGAGGGTTTTTTTTCCCACCAAGTTTCCTGCTTCTTCTCTGGGAAGATTTCAGCATGCCCAAATGATGCTTAAATAATTTTTTAACTTTGCTTTATTATATTCTTGCTAGTTCATTTTGTCTTACGGCTTCTTTTGTGTGTCTATAGTAAATCACGCTGATCTGGTATACTGATCACCACCTCAGATCTTGTGTTCCTCATCTTTTAGCCCTTGGTTGTTTTTTTTCTACCCTACTTCTGTTTTTAAAGTGTTGAGTAATAACAAACCCCATCTTTCATCACCCTAATCCTCATCTTGGGCCCTTTTTGTTGTTCCTTTTGCCATGTGCACGCCCTGGGTTGGTTCTGTGTTTCCCTGCTCTCAGAGCAGTGCACATCTGCAGTGTTATGTAATTAATGGTGATGTGGGTACCACTGGAGAGGTCAGCCAGGTGTATGTAATTCTTCTCCCCCTTCCTCCCCCTTGCATTTTTTTAGGTACCAGATCATCAGACAGTAAAGTTGAGTAATGTAGGAGAGAACAAACATTATGAAGTAGCAAAGAAATGTGTTGAGGATTTGGCACTCTACTTAAAGCCATTAAGTGGAGGAAAAGGTGAGTCTCTGCTGAACAGTGGAATTTTGATGTAGCTTGCTTTTAACAACATTGTGTTTTCAGCACTGATTGTAAATGTCAGTGAGATAATATTCTCATTTTTCTAATAAAATTGCCTTGTGTCTTTAAAAGTTTATTCACACTTGTGACACTTGTTTGTGGTTTTTTTATTTCTAGTTTACAAAATACTCTATTTAATAATACTGCCTTGGGGCTAACTTTGTACTAAAGCTGAACTTTCCCCAAAGGATGGCTTTGATGTCAGTTTAAGATTTTAATTAAAGTTCTTTTTGATAAAGAATTACACAGAGTTGCCTAAGAGAAGGGACCTACCTGTGACTGATAGCCAAGTCCTAGAAAAAGACTTTTTTTTTTGTCTGACTTGGCTGAATTTGCTAAGAAGCACTGCTTTGCCTTTTCTCCCTTTCTCTGAAGGTGTTGCAAGCTTGAATCAGAGTGCACTGAGCCGTCCCATGCAGAGGAAGCTTGTGACACTGGTGAATTGTCAGCTGGTGGAGGAGGAGGGTCGGGTCAGAGCCATGAGGGCAGCTCGGTCGCTGGGAGAGAGAACTGTCACAGAACTCATCCTGCAGCACCAAAATCCTCAGCAGCTTTCTGCCAATCTTTGGGCTGCTGTCAGGGCACGAGGGTGCCAGTTTCTAGGACCAGGTAAGGGGTACCTGTACATCTGCAACAGAATATATTTAGCTTTACCTTTTCTTTACAGAAATGTTTTGAAATTTCTTCTGTTCACTTGAAGATGTTCTGCCAGGAAGAAATGAGATGGGGCGGAAAAAAGCTACCCCAAATTGCAGTAAAATCATCTGGCTTAAAGTATTTGGTTGTTTCCCCTGCCACTCCATTAAATATTCTTTGAAACTGGGAGGAAGTATTTCAAAAATCCTGGCAAAGAGGAGTCAGTAAGCACACACTGTGCACCGTTTGTAATGGAGTGTAGCAGGCTGGCTGTACTGCTGCCTGTGATTGGAACTGAATACTTGTCAATACAATCAGCCTAACCTCAGCTGCAGCATACTTTGAAATTTATAATGATTTATATCTCTGATAGAAAACAAATTCATAGTTGAGAATGCAGCTAAAGTGCAGAAGCAAGGAACTTCTCTTTAAAATCAAACTTGTCCTCTCTTGATTCCAGTAACTGCTGATAGCATTCCAGTACTGTTCCCATATGTATTTGTAGTTTCATGGTGTGGCATTGATGAGGTGTCCAAAAGGACAATGGCTACAAGACTGCACAGTGGAGAAAAGTATAGAAACTGCACTACTGTGTGTTTATTGCTGGAAGTTAGTCTTAGATCAAAGTTTGCTGTGCTTAGGGTAATTCTAAATATTTCTTCTAAACTAGCAACTTTCTTTAAAAGCTTTTTTTTTAAGTAAAATAAAAAGCAGTGAGGAATTACACTCCATGTTTTTTAGATGCTTCAGCTTATCTGTTCAAATACAGTAGCCTTGCTGTTTTCTGGAATATATTTAACTTCCATTTCTGTATATTAAAGCTATGCAAGAGGAGGCACTGAAACTTGTATTACTGGCACTGGAAGATGGCTCTGCACTCTCAAGAAAAGTTCTGGTACTTTTTGTTGTGCAAAGGCTGGAACCAAGATTTCCTCAGGCCTCTAAAACGAGCATTGGTCATGTTGTGCAGCTACTGTATAGAGCATCATGCTTTAAGGTAAAACACTGTTGTGGCTTGTGCTGTGCAGCTGTTTCTTGTGATGGACATGGAGATTTTTGGTTAAAGAAGGAATGTTTAATTATTACTATTTCTTAGGTCACTAAAAGGGATGAAGATTCTTCTCTGATGCAACTTAAAGAGGAGTTCCGGAGTTACGAGGCTTTGCGGAGAGAGCACGATGCCCAAATTGTTCACATTGCCATGGAAGCAGGACTCAGAATATCACCAGAACAGTGGTCTTCCCTTCTTTATGGAGACCTGGCACATAAATCACACATGCAATCCATTATTGACAAGGTTTGTCAAAGGGATGACTTCAGTATCTTTGTAGGATTAGTTTTGACTATTAAATGTTACAATAAAGATCAAAGAACTCCATGAATTAACTTTTTGTTCATAGTCCCATCAAATATTAATTAAAACCAGATTGATTTTTTTTCCCTGATGTAGCATATTCATCACATGAAGTACTTTAATTAACTTTTTGGTGTCTTATGATGAAGCTTCATAGGGCAGATTCTGAGTTGAGAAATAAAATTTCTCTCCACTGATCCTCTCTATATGCCATCTGAAGACACTATATATTGCATTTAGGAACCAATGTCATGAATATCTTTTTAGGATTAGTAATTGACAGTTGTAAGATGCAGCACACTAATGTTCCCTTTATTTTCAGCTTCAATCTCCAGAATCTTTTGCTAAGAGTGTACAAGAATTGACAATTGTCTTGCAGCGCACGGGGGATCCTGCAAACTTAAACAGGCTGAGGCCTCATTTGGAGCTCCTGGCAAACATAGATCCAAATCCAGGTATGCAAATCAAGCTTTTGAAACTTGCCTTCATATCTAGCAAAATAAATTATTAAAATGATAACTTCCATGCCTGGTTTTGAAATTCCCATTAATGAACATAATTAACTCTTCTTCAGAGCTCTCCAAGTTTTGTCCTAGTACTTGGTGTTGTAAAGTAATGCAAGATATGCCTCTTATTTATGATACTGGAATTATTGAGAGAGTGACAAGCCTGCTTTTCATAATTTCAGATGCAGCATCTCCAACATGGGAGCAGCTGGAAAATGCCATGGTCGCTGTAAAGACTGTGGTCCATGGGCTGGTGGATTTCATTCAGAATTACAGTAGAAAAGGCCATGAAACTCCACAGGTAACCAGACTTGATCACTGCATTATGTCTTAGTGCACATTTACTGGGAGATGCAACTTTGAAAAATTACTGTTGATTTGAAATATTTATGGCCTTTCCTGTGGGATAATTGATGATACTGTTATGTGTTGCATTCAGATTTTGAGAACCTGACATTTGTGAATATGGAATGCAGCAGAGCTGGCTGTAGTGAAATCTATACAAGGACAACTTAGCCCCTCAACAAGGAGTGTCCTTGTTTTTCCTGATTAAAAATGCAAAATGTAAAAACATACCATGAATGTATTTTAAGACTACTTTTATGTATAGATGGTAAGAGGAAAAAAAAACCCAATGTTTTTTGGTTTTTTGTTTGTTCTTTTTTAAGCCACAACCAAATAGCAAATACAAAACAAGTATGTGCCGAGACCTTCGACAGCAAGGGGGGTGTCCAAGAGGAACAAACTGTACATTTGCTCATTCTCAGGAGGAGCTTGAAAAGTGAGTGTGGGAGACCTTTTCCTTTTTCTTTTTTTTTTCCTCCTTTTAATTTAAATCCAAGCAATCTACAGAGACTTTTGAAAACATTCTCTTCCATCCATTCATTCATTTGGAGGGATTTGTGACTCTTGACATGACAATTCTTTATATAAAATTGAAGATACAGCAAAGCAATGTCTGCAGACTGATTCCAGATTTATTTTTTTATTTTACCCCATATGAGGTAAAATTTCCTTTCCTGCAAAGTCTAAGCTCGGTGTCTTTCAAGGATTGGTTATAATACCTACAAGAGAGTATGTTAATTACATTTTAATTGATTAGGGAGTGAACTGAGTTACTGAACAGTATGGAGATCTGCATTCTTGAAGCTGTTTTCACCCAAATGCATTTTTCAAAAAAACTGCAGAATGGGTCTTACAAGAGGAGAGATGATTTGGGGTTCTAATTGTTGAAAATAAATTTGTAATTTTTTAGTGTCATGTTCCTCTCAATCCCTTCTTTCTGCTTGTTTTGCAAATCCATTAAATCCATTAAGCTTCACAATAAGCACTTTTTATACCGTCTTATCTTTTGTGTGTTTGCAGATATCGCTTGAGGAACAAAAAAATCAGTGCAACAGTGAGAACATTCCCCCTTCTAAATAAAGTTGGCGTGAACAGCACCGTCTCAACCACAGCAGGGAACGTGATCTCTGTCATAGGAAGCCCTGAGGCAACGGGCAAGATGGTGCCAAGTACCAATGGAATAGCTAATCTGGAAGCTGGGGTTCCCCAGCTGATCCCCCGCTGCACAGACACCTCCCTGAGAGCTCTGGACAGCACCAAGAAGGGAGGCAAGGCTGGGGCCAATGGCCAGAACGCTTCTGGGTCCCCCACAGAATCACTTCCTGAAAAGTAGGTGACTTTTTTAAACATCCAGACAATTTAACAGAACGTTCTGCTTTTAGATTATCTAAAATGATGAATGGAGTTTGTGGGTGGCCAACGGGGACTGAAGTGTGGTCCTGGCTTGCAGTAATTGGTCTTGCACTGCAGTGCAGGTACAGTCACACAAAGCCTGTGGGTTCAGGGTGTCAGAGCCAGCACCTGTTGGTGTAGCTGTTCAGTACTCAGATGCAATGTGGACAAAATGGTAAATCTCCCTTTATCTCTGACTTAGTTGTTCTCTGCCTGGTATCTTAGTCACTGTTGGGTTATTATATAAAAATAAAAAGGGCATACAAATAAATTATGTACATATTACATACTATTCAGTTATTATATGCGATAAATTGTACTCAAAATTTGACATTTCATAAAACCAAGAAGGATGCACAGAGCATGCACTTCCTCAAAACTTTCTAGTTTTGGGGTTTTCACTTAAAACTTCTTAGATAATTCTGCAGGAAGCTCTGAGCTTTAAAAAATTTTTCAAAACCCTTGTCTTTACCAGAATACACTTAGAAAGGGTATCAAAACATTTATGTCCACTTTTGAGTTCTCCTAGGAGAAAGCCTAAAATGTAGCATCAGTTTGGGGAATAAAAGACAAAATTCCAGAGGAAATGACAAGGCCCAAATTTTCACGTTACATGGGAATGTGCAAGAAGAGGTGACTGAAATAAGTGAAGATCTGCTTAATGATTTCTTGGTAATCTTTTCCAGTAAAATTGGTTCTCCACCCAAGACTCCTGTAAGCCAGGCAGCAGCTACCTCAGCTGGTCCTCCTAATATTGGAACAGAAGTTAATTCTGTGCCTCCAAAATCCAGCCCGTTTGTTCCCAGAGTACCTGTCTATCCTCCACATTCTGATAACGTTCAATATTTCCAAGATCCCAGGACTCAGCTGTCATATGAAGTTCCACAGTACCCACAGACAGGTGAGTGAGACCAGCACTGATTAAAAAATAGCTCTGAATTTTTCTCTGGAAGAATAACTTTTATGAGAAATAACTTTTATGTCTGTTTTGTGGATGTCTATTTTACTTTTTTTTATTTAGTATCAGTTGAATCTTCACTTAATGGCATAGTAATCTTGTTAATTGCTGGGAGTGCGAGGGACTTGCAGTTTGCTCCCAGTGTTGGTGGTTCTTGCCTTTGTGTGCTGTATGTCATGCAGCTTATACCTCAGCCTCCAGAAAAACTTGAACCTCAAGGTCTTCCATCTATTTTTCCCTTTGTTAGCATTTAATTGTTTTTATTTATGCTTGCTCTTGCCATGGCCTATCCATGAGGGTATCCATGGGCAGGATCAGAGGCATAGCATGCTTCTGCTGGGAGGCTTGCATGTCTTTGTGCTTGCTGAAATGTTTTCAAAAGGTTCCAGTTATCTTTTTAGGTTTCACTGTGCATGTTTATATTCAGGCAAACAATTGTGGTTTACAGCACTGAGTCATTCACAAGCTCTCAAAAGGTAGAGGTGTTCAGGCAATCCTCTCGAAAGAAAGAACAACGAGTCAAGTGTGAAATGGTTATTTATATACTTTTTATTTTTTTAGGTAGATTTTTATTTTAGAGAGAACAGTTTTAACTTCCTATATAAGGAATTGCTGAAGAGCCTGTGTTTTCAGTTACATAGTTACACCACAGTACATAGGAGCAATATTTTCCAAACTGAGTCCAGTTGGTGAAGGGCCAGCCCTGCATCTGCAAATGTGGTTGTCATACATGAAATGATACTTAACAGAAACATGGTAGGGTCAATAAGAGGTTTGGAAAGCATGACTCCTCATTCTCTAAAGGTACTTACCAATGCTATTCACAGTTTTTGAAGGTGTAAAATTTTGGGTCACTTGTGGTTGCATTAAATACTCCTTTTTCCAATTTTCAAGGGTATTATCCAGCACCTCCAACAGTACCAGCTGGCGTGGCTCCCTGTGTTCCTCGCTTTGTGAGGTCCAATAACGTTCCAGAATCCTCCCTCCCGCCTGCCTCCGTGCCATATGCCGATCATTACAGCACATTTCCCCCCCGGGATCGACTGAACTCTCCCTACCAGCCTCCCCCTCCTCCGCAGCCGTACGGGCCCGTGCCGCCCGTCCCCTCTGGAATGTACGCTCCGGTGTATGACAGCAGGCGCATCTGGCGCCCGCAGATGTACCCACGAGATGATATCATCAGGAGCAATTCCTTACCTCCCATGGATGTGATGCACTCATCTGTCTATCAGACATCGTTACGGGAGAGGTACAACTCTCTGGATGGGTATTACTCTGTGGCTTGTCAACCTCCAAACGAGCAGAGGACTGTGCCTTTACCAAGGGTAAGTGAGAAGGGAAGGCTCTGTGCAGACTTCGTTCTGAAGGTCATTACTGGAAAGTTGGTAAATAATTAGCATAGACCTGTTTATTACAGTGATCAAGACGTGTGACTTGGACAAAGTTCTTCTCTTGTTTTTCACCTTAAAATGGGCTTGCAAAACGCACCTCTGTAATCTGCATCAGGACCAGAGCCCCTTTGCCTCTTTAATGCCCACTTATCTTGCTTGAATTAATTGCATATCTAAGATTTGAGCTGCCATACGTGAACCTACAAATTCTGGTGAAATTCTTCAAGTGATATCAGTGGAAGGTTACAGACCCAAGGAAATTTGGGGATCCAGCTGTGTCCTGTGCAAGTCTCTGCCTTCTGATTAGAGTGTGATGGGATATCCAGTCCTGTATTTGTTCTTTCTAGGAGCCTTGTGGTCATTTGAAGACTGGTTATGATGAGCAGCTGAGACGGAAGCCGGAGCAATGGGCACAGTACCACACACAGAAAACTCCTCTGGTGTCGTCAACCCTTCCTATGGCAACACCATCTCCAACACCACCTTCTCCTCTCTTCAGTGTAGATTTCAGCACAGAGGTGGGAGCCCAAAGAGCCTCTTTATTTTCCCTTCCTGTTTCTGTAAGATGCCACTTAATATTTCTAGTAAAGATTTTCTACCTGCCATTTATTATTCATAAAATTAAGTTAATCTTCTAGAAAAAGGAAAGTGATATCTAATAATGGTGCAATTCAGTTTGGTATTAAGGTGACACTAAACATGACTGCAGAAAAAAGGTCAAGAAGTGAAGTGATTCAATTCAGGCTCACTAACTGAAGTGTTAATTTTATTGAACTCACTTTGTGAACCTCCAGGTTTTTGTGTAGGGAACAGCAGTTGTGTTTTCCATTAAAAAAATACATTGCCTTTGATACTTCAAATGGATTTGATTTGATGAGTAGCCTGAATCAAACTGCAAGTGCTTATCAGGTCCCAAAGAATGCATTCCCTCAAAAGTGGCAAAAGGCATTGGTAGGACACTGTGTACTTCTGTGATAAGTTCTGGAAAGAAGAAGAGAAGCTCAAGAAATAGCAATAGTGCACTTCTGAAGAAAAAAAACCCTTAAAATATTTTATTCTATCTCTCTAAATTAGATGTATCCAAGAAAATAGTTTGAAAACCACTGTGCCAAGCACTCTTAGCTGTGGTTTGGCAGTTTTGTTTGTGATATTTGAGATGTTAAGAATGATTATTCAGATCAGATCTTGTAGGTGTACTTGAAGTGCCTTTTGCATGCATTCAACATGGATCAGGATTTAATCATTTTCACCCAGGTTGGAGGGTTGTAAGTTGTATTTCTATTTACCACTGAGTATTACATGAAAGGAAAATGCATGGCTTCCTCTCAGTTAAGTTACTGCCGATATTTGCCTAAAGAAACCTGACACTAACACAAATTCCAATCTCTCATCTTGGCAGGCCAAGCAGTTATTTGTATGGCAGAGTTTGCCCTCTGACAGCTGCCAGGGGCACTGGTTTAAAATTTGACAAAACAGCTTATGTTGTCCCCAAGTCAAGTCTTGAATATGGCTGGAACTCCTTGATTGACTTTTGCGATACATTTACTGCTATTTCATTATCTTCTCACTTTAAAACTGAATTCCCTGTTTTTATTATTTACTGCTTATTTATTCCCTTTTCTGTAGTTCTCAGAGAGTGTCAGTGATTTGAGTGGAACTAAATTTGAGGAAGACCATCTCTCTCACTATTCACCGTGGTCTTGTGGCACTATTGGCTCTTGTATAAATGCTATCGACTCAGAGCCCAAGGATGTGATTGCCAATTCCAATGCCGTGTTAATGGTAGGGGTTTTCTGCATGTTCTCTCATTAGTGTGATGATCCTTACATGCTGAAGTGTCTTCTCTTTGGTTAAACCAGCCTTTTTTTAAAAAAAAAAAAAAAAAGTGATAGCTTCCATTTTTAGTATTTTAAAGTAGTTGTGCTCATTTGAAGTTGTCTGGAATATCCTTTGCCAGTTTTCTAAATAGGCAACAATAATGAGAAAGTTACTGGCCAACTGAAGAATGTGCATAACCTCAAATGAGTCCATGTATCTTGTGTCTCCTGAATGTGTAGGATTTGGACAGCGGGGATGTTAAAAGGAGAGTGCATTTATTTGAAACGCAGAGAAGGGCAAAGGAGGAGGATCCCATAATCCCGTTCAGCGATGGACCCATCATCTCCAAGTGGGGTGCAATCTCCAGGTCATCCCGCACAGGTTATCACACAACTGATCCAATCCAGGCCACTGCTTCCCAAGGAAGTGCTACTAAGCCCATCAGTGTGTCAGGTACAAGTTCAGGCTTTGTGTGACAAGAATTCATCCTTTATACACACCATGAGCATTTCGTCCCCTTTGTGCTTACTGCAGCTATGAAATGCAGAGCTAAAGAATGTGTATATCCCACTGAAGAGCAGAGAAGATAGTGAATGCTATCTTAATTCTTTTGCAGATTATGTCCCCTATGTCAATGCTGTAGACTCAAGATGGAGTGCCTATGGCTCAGATTCTGCCTCCTCAGCACGTTATGCGGAACGGTACGGACTCCTTCCCGAGCTCTCTTCACAGCTTTTTCTGTAGCTTGCAGTTCTTCAAAGTCCTCAGTGTGTGTGTGGGGAATCTGGAATGTCTATTAATAGACATTCTTAATTTTAAAGTAAAAGGCTTTTGACCTATCCAGCATAAAGCCTTGGAAAAAACTAGGTTAAAACTTGTGTGGTCTTTAATACTTAATGCAGTTAATAGTGCACAATTACAAGCAGTGCATCCCTTGAGAGACCTATCAAAGAACTGAAGTCAGGTACTGCCAAGTTGTCACGTCAAAATCTTGCGTAGTTTCAGGTTTTTTTGCCACATCTTACCCATGTGTAAAATAAGGATGTTTGCTGCATACAATGCCTTGAAGTATTGTGAGCCACAGTGAAGATGAAGAACATGTTGTCTAAATCACATGTGGTTTCTGTCCAAAAATCTAACATTGGTAGACTAATGAAGTTATGGGATGTTTGATTTAGAGAACTTGTTTTTAATTCCTAGTTTTGCCTTCTTTCTTTTAAAGGGACAGGTTCATAGTTACAGATCTGTCTGGTCACAGAAAGCATTCCAGCACTGGAGATCTACTGAGTATTGAATTACAGCAGGTAAGACTAGTTATTATACTATAACAGTTTTTTAATTTAAAAGAAATTGTTTAGGAAAGTGCTTTTAAATACATTTTCCTGGTGTAGCTGTCTGACTGCACATGGTTTAGGTGTAATGTTTGGTAACTGAGCTGTTTCTTTCTTTAGGCCAAAAGCAACTCCTTACTCCTTCAGAGAGAGGCAAATGCACTTGCCATGCAGCAGAAGTGGAATTCTCTAGATGAAGGCAGTCGTCTTACCTTAAACCTTTTAAGCAAGGAAATTGATTTGAGGAATGGTGAGGTAAAGAAAGGGATAATTGGGATGAAACAAGTCTTGGAGGGTGTTTATATATATACAGAAGCACATGAATTTTAACTAAGAGTTGAAATTTAGTTTTGACACTCCCAAATGTTTATGGCACGTTCTCTGCAAGCTAAGTCGCTGTTGTTGCCTTCAGTTATTTCCCTGAGATTAGGCAGGTGCACCTGCTATGCTGCTGCTCCAAACATGCATTTACAAAGTGGGAAGAACGTGACAATCATTTTCATGCAATCATTAGTTTTTGTCTCTTTGTACTTGTTATAAATCTAAACATTTTGTCAATGGACTCAAATTTCTTTAGCATTCATTTTTTTCTCTCTGTTTCTGTACTTCATTGCGATTTGATTTAGCCTAGTATCCTATGTTGTCTGTGCCTGAAGTTCATTTTTGTCTGACTAGCTCTCTTGTAGAAATGTTCTGTGCTGGAAATGCATCTTCTGTTTTCACTTTAATACTCCAGTGTTGTGTGAAGCCAGTGAAAAGCCAACCTGATATTTAGAGAACATATTAATTCCTTTTTAGACTGATTATCCTGAAGACTGTGCAGACACAAAGCCAGACCGAGACATTGAATTGGAGCTGTCAGCCCTCGATACAGACGAACCTGATGGGCAAGGTGAACAGATAGAAGTGAGTACAAAAATCTCTCTCTGAAGAGGTCACTGGGTCTTTCCATTAGTCTTGATAGATTAGTATGTTGTTAGCAAAGCTTTTGGTTTTAGTCCTAGTAATGGCATCCAGCATTTCTCTTATTTAGCACTTGGGGTCTTGTACTTCTCACTCAGATACCTGTCAGGTAGTACTAGTGAAGTTTAAAACAGCTCACAGTTTATACTGCTCTTGTCATTCACAGCCATCTTTGAATAATTGGCTTTTCCTTTAGTGAAATGTGGCAGACATTCCAATACTATGGCATAAAATTAAGGAGTTTTATGACTAGACTCCCATTTCCATGAGCATAATGTAGTGGAACTTAATAGGAAAATGTAAAGGTGGTAGGGACAGAGTTGATGGGCATTTCTCCTTTTCTCTTGTAGGAGATTCTGGACATACAGCTAGGAATTAGCTCCCAAGAGGATCAGCTCCTCAATGGAACAACCGTAGAGAATGGGCACCTGCTAAAGCAGCACCAGAAAGAATCTATGGAACAGAAGAGACAAAGTTTAGGTGAAGACCTTGTGATTCTGTGAGTGTTAGACAAAACAGCAGTGTCTGCCAGTGTTAGACAAACAGAAGCATCAGAATAGTGGAAGCGTGATTGTGTAAGGATGAACTACGTACCTGCTCAGACTTGGATTAGACATCTGCATTGTTTGTACGTGGTGGAGTGAGAAGAACCTGTTAAGAAATAGAATTAGGCCACAAAGCTGAAAGTCCCAGGCTGGTACCATTGTTCGTATGCATCGTTGTAATCGTACACACTGAAACGTGTCACAGCTGTTCAAAATACCTTTCACAGTCAGTAAGCAAAAAATGCAGAATATTTTTATAGTTAACAGAAATTAAGAAAAACTTCAGAAGGTTAAATGGCGGACTGTTTGCACAAATCTCCGTGGAGAGGTAGATTTTGAAATACACTAATTTAGGTTTGTATGTTCTGTAGTCTTTAATGAGTAAAGCAGCCTTTGAAAATGAGGCAGACTACTTTAACACCTCGAGCGTACCATTCCAGAGGAAGATGTTTAGCCTGTTGCTAAAAATGAGTTTGTCAGTATTTATTTAATGCACACAATTCAGTTCCGGATACTTGTGCATGTCCTTGTTTAATATTTGTGTAACTTATTTTTCTCCTCAGGGAGGAGCAGAAAACAATCCTGCCCGTAACTTCTTGCTTCAGTCAGCCGATCACAACATCTGTTAGCAATGCAAGCTGCCTGCCCATCAGCACATCAGTCAGTGTTGGCAGCCTCATTTTGAAAACTGCTCACATTATGTCTGAGGATAAAAATGACTTTTTAAAGCCTGTTGCAAATGGCAGGATGGTTAACAGCTGAAAGGCATTCATCTTTCCAGCTTGTGACCACACCATGGAAGCATTTACACTAGCTTTTTATATATATAATATATATTATATAATGTATATTTTTTTTAAAAGAAATAATATTGGGGTCATGCATTTCCTGTGGACTCTTTGATACTTCAAGCCCCTCTCGCATTAGCATTCTGAAGAAAAAAAAAACTTACTTTAGTAGGGTAAGGCGTTCACTTTCCACAAATGAATGGAATTTGGACATTGTTTTACTTAAGCTTAAAGCAGCTTTTTATGAGTTTGTAGCAATCCGGTGCGGTATCTGAGCCATTCTTGTTGAAAATGGCTTCTGTAGAAAACTAACAACTCAGTTATTTAAACTAGCAGGATCCTACGATGATACATCTAGTGAAAGGAAGACTAACTTATTTGTCTCTATTTTGTTTCACGAGAGAAGAACTTTTGTCTTGTTGCAGCTGCTTTTTCTTTAGTTGTGGAACTTTGCATGGAGTCTTGTTTCCTGTTGGAAGACTGAGAGGTGGAGATTTGGACTTGAGGCTTTTACAGGGTTAACACACCATTAGCTTTGCACTGCTGGTTATTTGCAGGTCTGTGGGGCAGTGCTTTGCTGCAGCTTTTGGTTTCCATTCCCCCCAGTTTGTGCTTTAGTACTGTAGATACACATACACAGGCTACTTGTCCAAGTAAAGTTATCAGAAGTAAATCAAGTGCCTAAGTCCTCCAGCTAATGTACTAGGTATTGATTTCCCCAAGCTATACATGAAACAATTTTCAACGATTTTGAGAGGTTATGCACTAATGTAACAGCAATGTTAGGGGGTTGTTTTTTTCTTCTTCTTTTTCTTCTTTTTTCATTAATAGTTCTCAACTTGGAGATTATAGGATCCAGATGACTTGGCAAAAAGTATCAGGTGCTCTTGGCTTTCCTTTGAAAACCCTGTATCTAGTGTTTGCACTGACTAACAAGATGGTATTGCTGTTTTTTTGTACTGTTTTGTTTTAATTTAAACTAAATATTGGGAATTTAAGGTGGTTGTAATTACCTTTGTTAAATGTTGTTAATCATAATCTTGTATTCAGGTTTAATTTTTGTTTATTCAGTGGCAACTTATTTTCAAAGACCTTGAAAATACAATGAGATAGCATTATCTGACCTTCAGAGTGCTGAAAACTGTATGAATTTATGCCCTGTTAAGAGGTGACTGAGAATCATGTTAGACATGTCAACTGAAAATTGGTTTTCATAAATACACGTGAACTAGAGCCCTGGGCATATTTTTTTTGAGAAGCTTAAAAATCCACTCTTTTTTTCTTTTAAGAAAGCAGGACTCCCTCCTGATGATTACTATCTTCTTGTTTGTCCTCTTACTTTTCTTTGTGACAAGTTTTACATTTTTTTATGTTTTTATTAACTTCTGTGAAGTTGTTTACTCTGAAAATTGTACTGGAATATTTTAAGCCAAGCTGATCTTTCACCAGGTGTACTGCATGTAAGGGCTTTTCCTGCTAGCAAAATGCTTAAAGAGGATCATGTTACTGGTCGTCTGAGTTGTTATTTTACAAAATCACAGCTATGTGGTCGGGTAAGATTTTGATAACTGTTTTGTGCACGCTTCTGGGGGGTGGGGGTTGGCATTTCCCTGAGGGTTACTGATTAGACTAAGTAAATATTGGTGTTTGATATCTCTCCTAACGAACCTGTCCATGAAATAATTATGTTGTAAATATACCTGCAAATCCAAGGGTTAGTTTTGATATTCTGGTGTCAGTATGGAAGATCTTACACATCTATTTAATACTCCAGTGTCAAGGAATGTATGTAGAAAAACAGTCAAGTAGTCTTTTCTTAGTTTCCTTTGGCTGTTGCTGTACCTTCTCCAGCCAGTGCCACCTCACTCTAGGGTTAGACTGACGCTTCTTTCACTCGCTACGTGAAGTGAATGGATACAAGAACCAGACCACCTTTGTCACCTTAACTTATTTCCTATTGATGTTAACTTTAACTTAGAATGTTAGACATAAATATGATTGTTGTATATTTTATACCAAGACCATTCTGTAAATATGAATTTATATTACTTTTGAAATGCTTCTGAGATACTATTATTTGCTGTACAATGTAATTCCAAAACAGATATGCAAACAAGTATGTCTCTTTCATGGATATTTAAACAGTGAGATCTTCCATGTTGAAGGTGATGTAATTTTTTTAAAAGATTTTTAAATTTTAAATTGCTATTTTGTTACAAAAATAGAGAAAATATAAAGGTTTGAGAAGTCCTTATTTGCCCTCAGGGAAAGAGCCCTCTGTGCACCAGAACTCCACAGAACATCTTCAGCATGATCTGAGGGTGAATATATACTACATAAATTGATTGTGTATTTACCTTAACTTTTTAATTTTAAAATGGCAATTTTAAAAAACTTGGTTGTGCTCTGCTGGAGGGGGTTGGGATAAGCTGCTTACACACATTTGCCTGTTTGTCCAGTGAAATGACATAAGCCTGACATATTCCTGCCAAGGTCTTGGCATATTTAAGAACAAATGTACCTCTAGACTCTTGTCTGCAGCAGGAGGTCCCGTGATAGAGCAGTTCTCTAGGATGACCATACACTTGATATGGAAAGTTGATTCTCAACCGAGGCTAGAGTTTTCTAGTTGAATTTTTAACCTATAATGACAGGCAAAAGAATTATTTGGGGGTTTAACAGCATGCTGGCTTTGTCTTACGGTTTTGACACTGACTGTGTGGTTTTTGCCATGAAACTAATGCCCTCCAGTGCCCTGACAGGGAGAAGAAGCTGCAGGTGGGAACACCTGGCTCTGGCTTCCTTCTTTGTTGAAGTTTCAGCCCTTGACCCTTTACAAACAAGTATGTATTCATTTGTTAGTTGTAAATCAGGTGCCTTTGGGCTATGGAAGGGCTTATTTTCTGACACTGAGAGAGTGACTTACCTTTGTGTGTGTCAATAGCAGTGATGCCCATTTAGGTTTTGGCCTAATTTACTGTGCTGTCAGAAAAGAAGGCCCGGAGCAGATCGGGGAAAGAGATTGGCTCTTTTGCTTTGCTTGGACAAGCATTTTGGGTTGGTTTGGTTTGGTTAATTTTTTTTTATTTTTTTTTCCCCATTAGGGGTACAGCAGGGATTTCACATGCAAGAGAGATGGGAATTATTAGTATCTAAGTTAATTGTGTTGCCTCACTACCTGGATTCATTCCTTGGTTTGCCTCATTTCCCACATAGGTCTTAACAGAGACTAATGCTTGTGCTGGGAGAATGCTTGTGTGAGAAAGTAACTATCTGTACATTCTTAACATATACTTAGAGCAGAGTGATTGCCCTGCTACTGATATTTTGTTCCTGTAAACAGGTGACAAGAAATGAATCTTAGTGTTTATGCAGATTTTGCATTGTAGAATGTATACTAGACCCTTCAAAGGCAAGGTTAGACTCTTTGCAAAGCAAACTGGCATTGGTTCTTGGTAGTCTAGTACAGGGACACTAAAGTTTGGCATTTGATTTAGGAAGATGAACACAGTTGTACACAGCTGATTATGTTAAATAAGCTCTTTATTAAGCTCTTTGTAGAAGTCTAATTTGGAAGGTTTTAGTGCTTGGATAACTCAATTGAAATTTTAATTTCTCCTGTACTCAAGAGCTGAATGCTGTTCTTGTATAATAGTGTACTAGGCTGGATGAGGTACAAAATAATGCACAGTGGTCAGAAACAGCTGAGGAAAGTACGCTTAAAATAACTC
This sequence comes from Hylia prasina, assembly GCA_013397195.1. Classification (NCBI taxonomy): domain Eukaryota; kingdom Metazoa; phylum Chordata; class Aves; order Passeriformes; family Sylviidae; genus Hylia; species Hylia prasina. The sequence continues at coordinate 720,541 of VYXD01005102.1, forward strand.
AATCTAAACTCAGAATAGTTCCAAACATTGGTTTTGTTTGCTTTTTTGAAGCACAAGTTGTCAAGTTGTACCTGTTGCTGTACATAAACACTGTATGCCAGCAGCTCCTCGATCATATTTGTGAACAGACTTTTCATTAATTATTAGACTGGTATTAAAGGAAGGTGTTGAATTTGAGAGTGTAACAAAATGAGAAATGATCAGATGATCTGTAGGATGTAAAAGTCCATTTTTATGTTGTAGTTTAATCCCTTTGTTAGGAAGTTCCCTCTCATTGAGGGACCTCTTCTGCAAGCAGAACACAACAATTGTGCTTTTTGAAATGACCCAGTTTCCCAGTATAAATGAACAGCTGACTTTGGCAGTAGTCATCCCCCTGCATCTCTTTGCTGGCAAGGGAGCAGGACAAGGGGGCAAAAAAAACCCCAAAACTGTCGCTGATGAGATGAAACAAATCTGAATAATCAAAGTGCCCAATGCCCAAACATAATTCTACACCCCATTACTTAAGGATGCTTGTGGAAGCTTTTAATCACTCAAGATTTTGCTGTAAAAGCTGAAATAAAGCAGAGCCTGGCTGCGTTTCTTACTGCCAAAAGCCAAGGTCATTTGCACATAGCCCATGGATTTCTCCAGAGTAGATCTCCGTTACCCAAGGCATGGGAATGCATGCGTTTTCTTAGCTGGGCAAACAAGTACATTATACAGTAGTTGTGATACAACACACGTGGCTTTGATTTGTACTGCACATACCCACTGTACAGCCACTCCGAAGTATTGTGGTTAGCTTGCAGCATCTGCTGTCGCATTGATACTGTTTACTGCGTATTCTTTTCCCTGGAAGTTCTAAAGAAAAATTTTTTTTCTTGTTGCATTGATTACATTTTATAAATTTGCTTAGCTGGAAAGTTTGGGAAAAGAGGCCTGTTTGTCAATTGTACAACCGATTGTGAAGCTCTAGTGTGAATATTTTTACGTCTGTATTAGACATTTTCTTTGCAAATCTATTGTTCGATTGAAATGTAAATGAAATAAAAGATGGTGTACACCCATCATGTATAAAGCAGGCACCATCGCTACGATGGATTTAATGCTCATTTTTATGGCGCATTCTCAGCTTCTATTTAAAACTATAATTTAAAGAAAAAAAAAATCTGTAAAATGAAATGGGGATATATGGGGGAGTAAATTCTATTCCGTTTATTTCGGTTTTGATTCCCAATGGTAATGTTTCCCTTCGTGTTAGAGTAGGGGGGCCCCGGCGGGGCCCGTGTGTCGCTGTAGCACTGACGTGCAGAGGTTGTAGCTTTGGCTGGGCACGGATAGAGCATCGCGGTTCGGTGTTTGAGAGACTCGATGGAAGAAGTTTGCAGTATTGACATGTATTTGCATGCACGAATAAAAATTATTTGTCCACCTTAACGGGCTGTTTGTCGTCAGCGGGGGCTGGGGAGGTCGGGGGG
>VYXD01005102.1:722215-739698 GCA_013397195.1 Hylia prasina
CGCTGCGGGGCGGTCCCGGTAATCCCGGGCCATCTGGCGCTGTAATCCGCTGAATCCGGGGTTAGCTCCCGCGGAACCTGCAGCGTTCGGCAGGAACACCGGGAGCCGGGCTGTGTCACACACGGCCTGGGCTGGCTCGGATCACCCTGCGCAATCAAGCGTGACCCAGATCAACTGACTTGATTAAAATTTCTTCTTCCAGGACTTGGTAGAAGCTTGTCACTAAAAGACTGGAAAGGAACACAGGTCAGAACGCTTTAATTTGCTTCATTACGTTGATAGTTTTTGAGCTCAAATAAATTGTTGTTAAATAATGCAAATAATACTCAGTAGCTGGGAATCGGCCTGATGGAGCTGTCCAATGAAGCTCTAAGGTTTTAAATTGAGTTTTAAATTGTGGCTTAAGAATTAACCCAGGTGGCTGACTGCATGGAGGGCTGTTTGAGAATGGGCTGTGTTCTCCTGGGGTTAAAAACTGCCCTGAGGAAGTAAAGAACCATCGTGATGCATGTTTGATCAGAAATGCATCCTCTCTTTTGTTAATTTATTTTTAGAGCATAATGACTTCTATGGATGATAAACTGCTTGGTGAGAAGCTGCAGTATTATTACAGCAGCAGTGAGGGTGAGGATGAAGACAGTGAGAAGGAGGATAAAGAAGGGGAGAGCAGCATTCCTGAAAGTGTGGGCGAGGTGGAGCTCAGCAGCGATGGCAGCGCTGTCAACACAGGTATCATCATGTCAATGTACCTCTTTTGTAAATCATTTGTTTATTGGAAATTTTTTATGTTCTCCTAAAATTGTTTTTTTTGAAATGAAACTCCTGGGTTTATGCATATTTGAGTCAGAGGGTGATCAATTCCTGGCTGTTGTCTAACCTTATTATTAATAGCTGTTCTTTTTTTAATGCGTGACTTCTCCTCTGAGAGAGTTCAAATGCAGCATTGTATCTGAAGCAGTCAGGCTTTGGATAGGAAGCTGAGATAAGGCTGATTTGTACAATTTGGTTGATAATACATCATTATTTTTATTCTGATGAAAGCCATGCTAACAGTAGGGGAACTCTTGTGGGCTGTTGGTTCTATTTCAAGAACACAGACAGTAATCTTTGGGACAGTTACAAGAGTAGCCTAGTTAAATAAATAGAAACTCAAGGACGTGCAAATGGCAAATGACTTATTTCAGTGTTTTGCATCGATACAAAAACATTTATGACAGGGTCACTGTTTCACTGATAAGTTACTCCTTGATTGTAAACAATAGGTGAAATTGTCTTTTTGATACGAAATGCCTCCACACTTAATGCCAGGTCCCAAGGGAGTCATTAACGACTGGAGGAGGTTTAAGCAGCTGGAAACGGAGCAGCGGCAGGAGCAGCGCAGGGAGATGGAGAGGCTCATTAAGAAACTCTCCATGACGTGCAGGTCTCACCTGGATGACGAGGCTGATAAGCAGAAGCAGAAAGAGCTTCAGGAAAAAATCAATGGGAAGGTAGGAAGGCACAAAGGATTTTAAATGCCACTTAAGTATTTAACAGTTTTGTTTGCCTGTGATAACAAATACGTGACTTAGCTGCAACACCAAAGAAGTCCAAAAGCTTTTTCCAGATTTCTCATCTGTTGATCTAGTAAGTCAGCTTCAGGGGATTGATGTGAAGAGTAGTACAGCAAAACTATGAGTGCTGCCTCCCCTGCCTGAAACTAGGAGCCCTTATTAATTTAGTATTTAGTAAGTAGGTGTTGAGAATTCAACTTAGAGCTCCAGAAATTGAAGGCATTGGAGATAGTGAATGGTTTTAATCAGCTAGGCTATAAACTAGCTCTGAGTTATAGTCAGAAAAGTTACTAATTTGCAGACATGTTTGTGCCTTCAGATGGTGAAAGTTGGTTGTGTTCTCCTGTATCTCGAGTGATGCAGATAAGTTTGATGAAGCAAGTGAACAGATATAAAATACATCAAATCCTGTTAATTTCAATTCTACAGGCATGATCCTGCCATAGAATGTTAACTGCGAAGCTAAATGAAAAGCTGATGAGAAAGAAGCTCATCTTAGGTCAGGCACAGTTTCCAAATCAGCGCTCCCAGCTCGGTGAAAGCACATGGCCACCATTAACCTGGATTAAAGTGGGAGCATGGAGCAGCCACTTGTGTTATTAGTGCAGCTTGTGGAAACTGGAATACTCAGGGCTGAAATCGCTGTTCCCACTGGACATGGTTTCTAATTAGATCAGAATGGAGTGTAATACACAGGGTGCTTGAGCCCTCACGGGTTGCACTTTGCTGTTATTAAAGATGAGTGACCCACATTAATCCTCTTGATTTACATTCTCATTATGTAAGTGACCCATATAGTGGTGCAGATGTTTTTCAGGAATGTGTGTGTGTGTTTTTTAGATGACTTTACAAGAATACAACATGATCCACAATGATGAGGACGACGAGGAATTCCTGCAGCGCTACAGGAAGCAGCGGATGGAGGAGATGAGGCAGCAGCTGTACAGCGGGCAGCAGTTCAAGCAGGTGTTTGAGATCACCAGTGGAGAAGCATTTCTGGACACCGTGGACAAAGAGCATAAGAGCACACTGATCATGATCCACATTTATGAAGATGATATCCCTGGCACCGAGTCCCTGAATGGCTGCATGATCTGCCTGGCTGCTGAGTACCCAACGGTGAAATTCTGCAGGGTGAAGAGTTCACTCATTGGTGCCAGCACTCGCTTCACTAACAATGCCCTGCCAGCTCTGCTGGTCTACAAGGCAGGGGAGCTCATTGGCAATTTCGTGCGCATCACTGACCAGCTTGGAGAAGATTTTTTTGCTGTAGACCTGGAGGCTTTTCTGCAGGAATGTGGTTTGCTGCCAGAAAAAGACGTACTGCTCCTGACTTCTATACATAACCCATCTGCATGCTACAGTGAAGACAGCGATCTGGAAATAGACTGAGGCATTTATGCCAAGGGCCCGTAGGTGTAGCTGTGCTGTGGGATGTTCTTGTGCTAGGGATTGTTCTCTCTCCTCCATCGTGTGGGTATGTATTCCTCCCCTTCATGCACTTTGACTTTTGCTCATTTAAAATAACAACAAATTCCTACCATTTTCTTAAATTAATTCCATATCTACAACTAAAACAGTCTCATTTCTACGCAGTTCAAATGTGTTTTACTTAGCACGAAGTTCTAACACGATTCAGTCAGTTTAGGAAATTGTCTGTTGTCATGTCTCAGAGTCCTTGCACATTTCAATTGAGATGTGGCCACCAACTCCCTAAGTCAAGAACTGAGACTGCAAATAAAAGAGTTTTTAAAAATTCAGGATTTACTACTCTGGTGCTGAACTGCTCCAGGTGAAAGTGTGAGGTCCCATGTTCCATTCCACAATTTGCAGTCTCCCTCCTGGGGGTACCTTGTTCTAACACTTGGCCTTAAATTTTTGTTCCTTTCTCGCTTACAAATAACGACAACCCCTGGCTTCACCCTGAAAATTGCTTTTCAGCCTGGAGAGAGTTCTTCTTCCCTTAACCTTCCCTGAGACATAAACGCAGTTACAGCTCTTAATACATTCTTGGGTTTTAAAATACCCATCCTTGGAGTTCATAGTAGTCACTTGATCAGAAAATGAGCTCTGCCTCTTCAGAGACTGTCTGCTGCAAAGAGTTCCAACGTGTGCTGAACAGCAGCAAGGAGAATTTTGTTGGCAAAATGCAGAATTAGGACTTGAATAACCTCGGAATTTCATGCTAAAATTACTAAATCAGTGCTAAAGTTCTTTTCTGTCTGCCTTCAGTAGTAGTAAGTAGACTATCATTACCTAAATACATGACCCAATGTAATGCCATGTTTAATGGTTAAATTTAATTGCAATTTTTATGTAAAGCACTTTGGAACACCAGGAAGAATTGCAGATGTGTCTGTGGATCTTAATAGGATCTTAATAAGAATGGATCTTGGGCTAGAAAAAGGAGAATTTCTAACTGTATCTATTTAAACTGTGTTTTAAAAAGTACTATGAGCAGAAAAATAAATAATCTGTTATTTAAAATGACCGAGTTGGCACAGATTGTAGCTGTTTTAAGGAAACTGGCAAAAATCCAGGTTTTCAAATGTGGTGAGAGATTATTTCTTTTCATCTGAGAATTTCAGAAAAAAGCCTATGTAAGTTATATGAAATTAAATCATTGACTGTGGTTATCAGCACCCTTAAGGAAAATATCAAAGTAACTGTAACTCATATCCAGGATGAGAATCAGTGAAGTCTGTTGTGCAGACAGGGTGCATTTTAGCATCATCATAAAACCTGTCTTGGAGAGGTGATCAAGGCAGAGCTGTCTGCTTGAGTTGCTTTGAAGTTTTATTTTTATAAAGTGCTTTTTTTTTTTTTTTGCCCCCTATGGCAGCAAAACTGTAACAGGATCAAACCCTCTCCTGCTGCTCTGTGTCCAATGGCCTGGAGCAAGGTGACTCCTGGTGAGGAACCTCCTGTGCTCAGGTGTGGGAGAGGTGGTTTGCAGTGCCAGTGGCAAAAAAAGGAGATGAAAAAATCCAATTAATAATTGATCTGGAAGAATATAACGAGCACAAGGGAGTGAGGAGAGAGGAGCTGTGCCCTAACCCTGCTGCTCCTTCGTGCACAGGCCACACGGCTGTGAGTGGGCAGGAGGCTGAGCTGGGAAAAAGCTGCTGCTGCTGCTTTTGCTCTTTCTTGCAGCTGAATTTTCAAGCAGTTCTATAAATAGGAGTTGAAAAAGCACTTGTCAGGTAGGCGTGTTGCCTCTGGGAAGTGTTTTGTTTTGGAAGGAGCAGCGCAGTGCAGGGAGGCAGCCAGGAATAGAGGCCCTCGTGGCATCACCTGGGTTTGCTCACAGTTAATGATGTTCCAACACAAACTGCAGAGTTTGGGCACAGAATGTGAGTGCACAAGGAAGGATGGATGGTTGCCTGGCCAGGGCAGGAATGAAATCCCAGGATGAGCTCAACATGGACATTTAATTGTGGTGCCAGGCGGTGCAGGACAAGATTTAGCAAAGATTACGCTGAGTTTTTCTGGCCTCCCATCTGCCTCTTCTTTGTAAAATGTTCAAAATATGCCTTTGCTGAAAATCCAAGCAAGGTTTCCTGTACAGTCACTGGCCTGACTCCTGCAGCAGAGGGGCCTGTTGGGAGAGTCTGGAGACTCCCTGCAACGGGGGATTGCTCTTCTCCTCCTGCTCAGTCAGTCATCGCCTCTGAGGCCACACAACCCCAGGTGGATGTTTTCATTGTTGCTGCAGGAACCCAGACAGCCCCATCCTCCTCTCCCTGTCCATCCCCACCGCAGGCAAGCCACAGCTGGGCTCCTCAGAGGCCTGTTTAAAATACAGAGCGTGTCCTAGGGCTGTGTTTACCAAGCTCAGACAGAGGGTACTTCTGGCAGGGCTCTCTGCACCGGCCCCAGGGCAGCAGGGAGCCCTTGTCCTGGTTGGGTGATGCTGGTGGCCACACCAAACACCGCCCTGTGAGGATAAACACTGCCATGGCTGGAAAACCAGCAAAAAAGGGGCAGTGCTGGGCTGAGGGAAGCTGTGTGTGCGGGGCTGTGGGTGCCCGGGCTCCTGGGAGAGATTGCAGTGTGTGTTGGGTGCCGTGCCTGGGGTTGGTACCTGTTGGTCCTTCAAAGAAACAATTTCAAAGCTTTTCCCGCCAGCAGGAGAGAGATGCTTTGCTGTCCTGGACTGGTTGGAAGAGGTGCCAGGTTTGGCAGGGGTGGCTCAGCCGAGCTAGTTCCCGGTGGAACACTCCCGGGCCGCTCCCGCTGTGCCCGGGGCTCTGCTGCAGTTATCGGCTGCTCCCACTGCGGCGCTGGCAGCCCGCGATAGCCACGGGCACACGCAGCATGTTTGTGGTTTAACTGAAAGGAGCCGAGCTCGTGCCTCTCTCCAGATGGATGGGAAGGATCTCTGGAGGGGCTCCTGGCCGGGAAGGGCGGTCACACCACAGCCGGCGGGGTGCCGGGCTGGCCCGAGGCACCGGTGGGCGGGGAAGGAGCGAGTCCTCCTCTTGGATTGCTGCTCAGCACTCCTGCACGACGTGGTGGGACTGGGAGCACCGGGCTGTCTCTGTGCCAGGGCTGTCAGGGCCAGCCCAGGGGAGCACAGAGCAGGTGAAGATGCCTGCTGTGCCTTCAGGGGCTGCGTTGGCCTCTCTGCCTCCCCACATCCTGTAGGAAACTAAAATCCAGATGACATCCTGGTAATGCCATCCCATTTCTGAAGGGCTAAAGAGAGTGAGTGAGAAGGCTTGTGCCTTGGGAGTCTGCTTGCAGATGTTCCCTTGCTATGATGTTCTCCTACCAAATCCCTGCCAAGGCACCACCCCTTTAAACCTCCCTGGTTTAAAATTCCTGTAACACCTCCCTGGGGATCCTGCTGGGATGGAGCAGAGGCTCAGGAGTGCGCCCCTCCTCCAGGACAGCACAGGAAGGAGCTGCAGCTGCATGTTCTCTCTCAGATTGTGGCTTTTTCATGTCTACAAAACATCCAGGCAGCCAGACTTAGGTGTGGATCGTTTTTATGTGATAGAAATACACAGTGTTGGTCTAAGCACTGTGTCACCATGGAATTACAGAGTATCCTGAATTGGAAGAGACCCACAAACGTCATCACAGTCCAACTCCTGGCCCTGCCCAGGACAACCCCAACAATCCCACCCTGTGCCTGAGAGCATTGTCCAAACACTCTGAACAGTGACATTGCAGCAGCATGGGGCTGGGGCCAGAGGGGAGCAAAGCTCAAACCACCTCAGGACACTCAGAGACCCCCATGGAAGCATCTAAGGGAGGGTGATTGCTTCATTTATTGTTTAAAGTGCAGTCAGCAAAGGCCCAGCACAGTGCTGGTGAGCACAGCCAGAATAGAGGGGTTTTTAAAATGGTTTATTGTTTAAAATATCCTTTTTCCCTGGAGCTTAACCAGGATGTGATGGGGATCAAGGCCAGTGACAGTGGCTGCCAGCTACCATGTGGCTGTGCTGGGCAAGGACTGAGGTGTGTTTTGGGAGGAGGACAGAAGCAGGCTGTGTGTGCTGTGAGGATGTGTTTGCTGAGCTGTCAGTGCAGAGCAGGGTGATGATTTGGAGATGGAAGAGACTCCATCTGTGTGCACAGAGGTAGCATCTCATTCTGAGCAGCCCCAGGTTGGCAGCCAGTGGCACGTGCCAGGGTCCAAGCCAGCATGACACAGGAGGTCTGGGGACCTGACTGACCTCATGCTTCTCTCTGGTCTCCTCCAGGAGAGACGGTGCTTTGATTCCTTCTCCCAGCTGTGCATGTGTGCTGAGCAGGCTGTTGCAGGAGAATTGGATCAGAACAGGCTTCTACTGCAAGCTCAGCCCCTCCTGGGCAGCACAAACACTGTGTCCTCCCTGTCCCTCTGCATGCTGCCACCTCCTCTGCATCCCTCGGGCAGCTCATTGCTTCACCAGGTGCAGCAGGGGAGGAGGGAGTGCTCCCTGGGCTCTGGGCTCCTGTTCTGAGCAGGAAGGAGAGCCTCTACTGGAAATAGATGCTGTGTGAAGAAAAATTGGACTCCCGGTAAGAATTAAGTCAGTGCTAACCAGTTAACTAAAATGAAAATTTCCCAGTCTTCTCACTAATTCTGAAAATGGTTTTCAGGTATAATGTGGGTATGACTCCTCTGGAAGAGGGGCTGCTGGTGGCCTGGTGCTGGGAGGCAGCAGGGATTGAAGGTGACAAAGCACTGGGGAGTCCAGAGTGTCCACTGGGGAACTCCAAAGCTGTTTTGTGCAAGGTATTCACTATCGAGAGAACTGAGTCTGCTGAGGACAGAGCTGGCAGCCACACTCCCGAGGCACTCCTGTTTGTCAGAGAGCAGGGAGCAGCCTCTCCTTGAGGGCTGGCATGGAGGACACCCAGGGTGGGACCATGCCCTGTCCTGTTTCTGTCTGGCATGGAGGTGGCAGGTTCCTGTATCCCCACCACTCGCTGTAGGAAGGAACAGGATACTCAGCAGCAGGCTGGGAGCTCAGCTCAGCCTGCACCAGGGCAGGGACAGTCCCTACCTGGGCAGGTCATCCCTGCTAGAGCTCTGTAGATGATCCCCCAGGCCGAGGGCTGCCGTGTTCCGCAGCCCCCGGCACGTGGAACGCCACGTACGGGCACCTCCTCACGTTGAGGCACACCAGCTTCTCCAGGGATGCCGTCTGAACAATCTCAAAGCCAGTTGCTCCACCAAATGTACTGGGTTTCCAGTACTCTGGGGAGCAGATGGGATTTCCAAAAAGCCCCTTCAGCGAAAATGGAGCTCCGATCTCCACCATGCTTTCCCCAAAAATGCCATTGGGTTGGGGTTTCTCGAGCAGCAAGCCTGGGTAAAACTCCAGAGCATCGATGTCTCCGTACAGCTCCTCCAGCTCTGCTGCCTTCTCTTCCTCTCCTGTACCAAGTGAACATCAGAGTGCTTTAGCAAGAGAATCACACCTGGCAAGGACTGGCCTTGCAGTGGGCAAAGGGGGGGTGGCTCCCTCGCAGGCAGTGACAAGCCTGACTTCCAGGCCAGGGACTGTCCTCCAGACCAGTCCTGCAGCCCCCAGGAGGAAGGACCCCTGCATGCCCTGCATCAGCCCAGTCTGCCCCACTGTGGGGCTGTGAGCAGGCAGGGCAGGGATGGGCAGAGCACCTGCCCTGACCCAGCAAAGCCCCAGGAGCAGCACTGCAGCCCTACCTGTCAGCTCCTGGAAGGACTTGTAGGGCTTCATGCCAAACCTTTTCCGATACTCATTGAAGGGTTGTAGCCTCAGCTGCCGGGACTCCTTGATGACCCCAACAGCCACGTGCAAGACGTTGGCATTGATGGTCTGTCCCCCACCGATCTGGAGGGGAGAGCACAAGGAGGAGCACACATCAGCACCAGCATCAGCTCCAGAGGGGGCCACCACACTAAAGCATCAATGTCCTGAGCTCGTGTTGTGGACACCAGCACATCACTGCAGCAGCAGCAGGAGGGGCAGCCGGTGGACAGTGCAAAAAACAGCTGCAGAGCAGCTTGGTGAGGTCAGCCCTGTTCCCAGGGCAGAAGTCCGGGGTGGACAGTGACCCAGTGACCTGGGAGGATGAGAGAGATTTCAGGCTCATTTGGAGAAACCAAATGCCCCAAGGGCCTCAGGCTCAGCCTCAGCTGGGCTGCTTGGCACAGGCAAAGAGGGTCAGGAATGGAACCGCAATCGCTTGGAAGAAAACATCCATGCGATGGCAGCAAAGAACAGCGCCAGACGCTGCTGCACTGCCGGGCGGGGAGATCCCGGCTTCCACCGGCTCCTGGCATCACCGGAATGTTTACTACAGAGCACCAAGGGCAAGCAACGGGGGCTGCCAGGGCCAGCCTTGCCACGGCGCTGTGGGGAGGGCTCCTGATGTGCCTGCCAGGTGCTGCCCTGGGCAGACTCGGTGTGACGTGCCCCACTGCATGAGTGCCGTGCTGGGGAGGGCAGAGCAGAGCAGGACCTTACCCTTCCTGCTATCTGCTTGGAAAAGGACTCCACCAGTGCCTCCACGCCGTAGTCCATGAGCATGGAGGTGTTGTAGAGGAACTGCTCGTAGCTGTACTCCTGCCCCTGGATGATGAAGGAGTCGGGCATCAGCCCGTGCCAGTGATAGAGCTGGTTGAACTCCACCGCGATGCGGTTCCGGTACTGGAACTGCGACCCAAACAACAGCTCGGGGTCGAACTTGAGGCTCAGGTAGTACCCACTGAGGTGCTGGACGTAGTCTTCAACAACGATCTTAATGGTCTCCCCTGGGCAGGAGAAAAGAAGCAGCTGGCAGCAGCAGGAGCCACCAGCTCTGCACCTGAGATGTTACCCACATCTCCCACAGCAGCCAGCTACCTCCTCCTGACCTTTTTGATGGACCAAAGCCAATTTTTTTGCTATATGAACCGAAACAAAGGATTCCCAGAAGGTTGCCAGAGGAAATGCCTCAAAGGCAGTTTGGCCATTACCCTCAAGAATCAGCTGGCCCGCTGTGAGCCCAGGGGGGTGGGACGGGGCGGTGCCGGTTCCTCACCGATGAGGATGAGCCGCGCCGTCTGGAAGAGCTGCTCGTCGCTCCAGGTGGGGTGGTCCCGCTTGAGCAGGTCGCAGACGCGGTTGTGCTCGCGCAGCCAGAGCGTGGCGTACACACAGAGCCCCGGCAGCAGCCCGAACACCTCCTGCCCCACCGCCAGCTGCTGCTCCTTGGGCACGCCCGACGGGTACACCATGTGAACCTGAGCCTCGGTGACCGTGGGCGGGTACACCTCTCCATCCACCACCTGGGGACACAACAGCGAGAGGGCAGAAGGGGCAGAGGAGACAAAAACATCCCGGTAAAAGCCTACCCAGGCTGGAACTGCCTCCCTAAGGGAACCACATCTGCTCTCCTGCAAGAGGTGAGTGGAATGGAAACACCTCCCTCATACAGCCCCAAACACCTGCTGCCATCAGCTGCACCCCAAAGATTGTCCCCTGGCCAGCAGCTGCACAAGGTGTCAGGGCTGGGGTCTCCCAAGAGCTGCCAGAGGAACATAAGCTCCAAACAACCCTGGCTCACAGGGCTGGCATGCATTTCAGTTGTGGTACCTGGAATTTCAGCTTCCCGTCTCGGAAGAGTCGCAGCTGGTGCTGCCGCTGCAGGTTGTCCCCGTACAAATGTCCCAGGTCCACCTGTGGAGAGAGCAGGGCATAAAGGCTGCTCCAAGAGGGACAGGGCCCCCAGCACCCCTCGCTCCCGCTGCCCCCACGCCCTCACCCCATGCCCCAGGGCCTTGGTGAAGCCACGTCCCATCTTCCCAGATGTCTTGAAGAACTGGTGGGTGAAATGCTGGGCGAAGAAGGCAAACATCATGTTGGTGCCTCGGGGGTCAGCTTCAAACTTCTGCCGCAGCAGGAACCTCTCTGCCAGGAGCTGGGGGTCGGGGAGCTGCAGCTTCCCTGCAAAGGATGGAGGTTGAGGGCAGTTGCCCAGTGCCAACCCAGCCAGGTACTGGTGCTGTCTGCAGGGCTGCTGGTGGCATCTGCTGCAGCGTCAGGCACAGACTCATCTGCACAGACACCTTGCAGCCCTCTCACACAGGCCATGACATGCCCCAGCAGCTCAGCCTGAGCTGTCCCAGCAGCAATCTGGATGCCATCGGGCTCCTCCTGCTGCAGAGCCAGCCTGGGTAGCACGTGGCACTGCCAGTGGTGCCTTGCAGATGCGTCCATGACAGCAAAAGCTTGGCCATGGCTGGGTGGGAAACCCTCAGGGTGCGGGTGCCCCGGACCAGCCGCATACCTTTGGTGCCCATGGGCGTGGGGCAGTCGTCCGGCACGGGCGGGAGGACGCGGGTGTAATAGCTGACGTTGGCATAGGCCTCCCAGCTGATGTAGCCATAGTCAGAGTTGAAAGTGGGGGGGCTGGGGATGAGATTGGCACGAACTGAAAGGAGAGAGGGGGATCACCACTGTGGGGCTTGAGGCAGCAACTCACAGGCTCTGCCTCTGGTCCCTGCCCGTGTGCTCTGCACTGCCAGACACTCCCCTGACATCCCAAAAACCAGAAAGGTACCAGCAGTGGAGGCATGTGAGTGTCCTGGGCTTTGCTGCAAGCCTTTTAAAGGCTGCAATTCCCTGCAGAAAAGGAGGACTCGTGCTAATGGGCTAAGTAGATTCTTGGATGATGAATGACATGACAATCCCATAGAAATGGTGAAGCCAACAGCCGGAGCCTTGTGAGCGTGTCACTACGGCTCCAAGAGCTGGAACCTAAATATTTATGCAAAGTGATGAATATGGGGACATGAGTAACAAGGGCCATATTTCCACAGCCTGCTTTCTGTGCAGCTGTGAAAGAGTTCCTTGGCCCAGGCAGTGCAGCATGCCAAGAGCTGCTCATGTTTTCCAGCCAGCTGGCAGCTTGGCACAGTGCTGGGGACCCCCTACACCCCACTGCAACCAGGCTGGGCAGCCCCCCCGGGCACAGTGACAGGGTGATGGAGGGACAGAGTGACAACCTTCTGGGTCTCCTGGTGAGGTGACTCAAGCCCAGTGCCCACCCTGCATCGCTGCAGCCCTGCTATCCCCACCCCTACATCTGTCCATGCCAGGGGCTTCTCGAGTCCTGCTGAAGCCCCTCTCCAACCCCTCACCTGTCAGCACGAGCCTCATGAGTGTGTCCCTGATGAAGGTGCTGTTGATAATGTCCCAAAACCACTTGAAGTGGGTGAGGATGAAGTGGTAGAAGGCAGGACTGGGCTTCAGCAGGTTGTGGAGACGCGTCCAGAATTCAGCTGGGGGAAACAGAGCAGTCACTCTCCCTGCTGAGGAGCCAGCCCAGCCACACCTGCTGTCAGTGAGTGCTGTGGGCACAGCGCTGCCCTGGCACCCACGGGTGCCAGATCCCAGAGAGGCACTTACGGGAGGTGCAGTTGACCCCGTAGTACCCCGTCCGTGTGCAGTCACACTCGTATCCTCTCAGGCCCACCCTCACACACACCCCTTGGTTCTGGCAGGGGAAATAGCAGCAGGGATTCACTGCAGGGAGAGAGAGAGAGAGAGACACATCACCATCACCACATCGCTGCCTCTGGTGGCTCCCTGCTCCTCAAGGGAGGACACAGCCTCGGACAGAGCCCAGCTGGGTCCAGCTCAGGAGAGGAGGTGCTGTGCTGCAGGAGCCAAGCACTGCCCTGTCGTGGTGCTCTCCCCCATGCCTGGGGGAGCAGCTTCGTGCCTGGGGGGCTGCTGTGCCCCCGGAGCCCCAGCACAGGATAAAGCCGTGCAAACAGCAACCGTGTTAATAACAAGAGCCATTGTCAGGGCAGTTTGCTTTGGCAGGGGCCGCTCCGCGCCCCGAGCGGATGCAAAGGGCCTCTCTGGGCTCACTCCCGGCTCCCGCCCAGCCCCTTCCTCCACCACCTTCATGCCCAGCCTGCAGGGATGAGATAAGGGCCCCTTCCAGCCCTTCCCAGGGCGGTGGGACCACGTGGCACAGGGAGACCCCCTGGCACAGAGCAGCTCCCACGCTGAGGCAACACCGTCCATGCCAAGCCTGTCCAGTTTGTCCCCGAGCAGGAAGATCTTTGTAACTCCACCATCCACAGCCCCTCCAAGAGCAATGAACCTCAGGAGAAAGAGACACACAGTCCAGGACGGCCAGAGACTCCTCTGCCTTCCATCAGCCCAAGGAATGCTCTGGAAATTGGGACGTTCTCTGTCACAGCTGCCTCCTGAAATCCTCACGGTGGCATCCTCAACTCACCGAGCCAGGTCTGTCCCCACAGACCCTGGACAGAGCCTTTGTGCCAGGAGGAGGGAAGTGCTGAAAGCCCAGACCTCCTGGAGCACACCTGGCTTTGTCAGAGCACGCTGGAGGCCACCAGCCCCACCTGGACACACAGCACTCATGGACAAAGGTGCCACCAACACAGTGCCCAGCTCTGGGGCTGCTGGCTGCAGGAATGGGGACGGGCAGCACACCCAGAGTGCTGAAGAGACTGACAGCCACTGCCAGTGTGCTCAGTGTCACAGCTGATGCAGGAAGGGCTCCTGAGTCCCTCAGCAGCTCCATGTGGATCGTGAGCTCACCAGATCCCTGCCAGACCTGCTTCAGGTTCTTCTGGAATTTGGGAACAGGTTCCATTGCTGGGCTGGTGGGATGGGCATGCAGAACAGAAACCACATTTTTCCATAGGAAACTGCAGGTAAAAATTAACATCTTTGAAAAATAAAGCTGATTTTGTGCTCAGTTGCTCAGTCTCCCAACGGCCACATACTCGGGGCAGGGCAGGGGCTGCCTGGGAGCCCAAGGCTCAGCCCTGTGGTCCCAAATCCCTCACGGGACAAGGCCTGACTTGCAAAGACATGTTCAGCTCCCAGCACTTCCATCAGGCTCCCTTTCATCTCGGATCTTTTCATGTCTCCAGACGGGAGGCAGCAGGCAGGATCTTATTTATCTCAGACAAATTAAGGTCAGACCACCCGTTCAGTTTTGCAAGATGGAAATTTTTGGAAAGGGGGCGGTGTTGCAGCACAGCTGGAGCATCCTCTGGGCTATTCCCACGCTGGTATCTCCACACTTGGCTCAACTGCAGACCCGGCAAAAGCCCCGAAGAGCGGCCCCGTGCCGTGCCCGGCGCAGCCCGGGGGAAGCCGGGCTTTTGTGGGCGCCGCAGCCACAGGGCTGGGAGGATGCTCCGTGCCACGGGCTCCGGCACAGCAGGTCGTGTCCTGACCCGTCTCTCCAGCTGATCTGGAGAGTCAGGAGAAGTTCGCTCGGCCGGGGCCCTCCCCGGTGCGGGGCTCGGTGGCACGTTCGTGCCGAGCCCTCCTCCGAGGCGGGTTTGGCGGCGTGCCGGGCCGGGCCGAGCCGCTCCTCCCACGGTTCAGCGCAGTGTCAGTGCCGCGGGGTCCCGGAGGTGGGGTGGGAGCAGCGTGTTCCAACCAAAAGGGTGGGAAGGGGATGGAGCGTGTCCTGGCCCGCGACACCAACCCCTCACATCCTCACGGAGCCTCCCTCTGCAGCAGCTCCGTGCCTCTCCACGCCCCGGCCAGGAATCCTGCGCCGGCCTTGCCAGCACGGCTGCAGGTATGGGGAAAGCCGCTGCCAGCTCTCCCGGGGAGCCCTGTGCCGCCAGGGCTGGTGCACACGCTCCATCACCGCTGGAAAATGCCACATTTCGGTGACATCCGCTCTGCAAACCGCAGCCAAAGCAACCTGGGGTGAATCACGGCCGGGATGGAGCCGGGCTCGCTCGATGGGACGTGGCCCCGCAGGCTCTGGAGAGGATGGAGCGCTTACGCACTTGTTTTTCTGATCCAGGAAGGTTTTCTCGGGCCCACGAACCATTCACAGCACACACGCCACAGCCAGACTGTCATCTGCAACCACTTCTGGCAGCACCATGAGCAGGAGCAGCGTGCCAGGGCCACAGCTGTGTTCCACGTGGGCCTGGTGATCCTCCCCCTGCACCTGAGCCAGGCTGCCTGCCCGGGATGGGCTGGAGGGGTGACACAGCCCCAGCCTTCACTCTGAGCTCACTCTGCAGCCCAGGCTGACTCTATGAGCACCGCTGCAGAGGGGACGTGCTGGGAGGAGGCCCAGACCACGGGCAATGTAAACACATGGATGCAAAGCAGCTCTGCCAGAGGCCCCCACCATGCTGCACACGGCAGGGCCTGTGCCCAGCCTGCCCCGTGGTGTTGGGGTGCTGCCACTGCTCCTGTTTGGCACCGTGAGTTGTGCAAAAAGGCTGCTGAGAGGACATCCAGGTTTACTTTGCAGGAACACTTGAACAAAACTGCACCCCTGAAGGCAAGTTAGCAGCCAAGGGCAATATCTGCAGGGAAAACTGAGAAACACCTTGGGACCAGCCTGGCTCTGCTCACAGCCAGAGGAGAAGTCTACAGAGAACAAACACCATGGCTCAGAGCCAAGGTGCAGCCTTGTGAGGAGTCAAGTGGAGTGCTCTGAACAGCAAATATCAAGTGAGCAGGAGATCCCAGCCTCAGCCCAACATCCTGTTATTTGTTCTTTGAGAGCAGATCCGAGGACTAGATTAGGGCTTTGGTCCTCCTGGCGCAACGATGGGGAGAAGCAGAGCCCGGACACTCTGCTGACAGCACCTCGGGGCACAGCGCAGTTCCCCTAATTTCTCAATCAGATATCTCCCTCCCCAATTAAGGCTTGGACAAAAGCCGTCCTTTCATGTATATCATGTATCCCAGGTATTTTTTTCCCTCCACATAATGAAATTTGCTTTGATCGTGCTGTGCAGCAGTCAGCTCCAGGGCTGCACCATTCCAGCTTTGCATCTGTCCTAGCTGCTTCAGGCACTGGGTCCCCAGCATGTCCCCAGGCCCTGTCCTGTGCTCAGCAGAGCACACAGATGCTGCCCCCAGCTGTGCTCAACGAGCCTGCGAACTTTTCAGGAAGATAAGACACATGTAAAGAGATGGCCAAGCCAGAGAAGGAGCAGTGCAGAGGCTGTCCCTTGCCTGTGCCCACCACCCGTGGTCCAGCCCAGCCAGTGACAACCAGGTTAGTCTCCTGTGGGCCCTTCGTTTATCAGATGTGGCTGATGTGCCCTGCAGTGGGGTGCCTGCCACCTCCCCAGCCACAGTGGGGTCACCCAGCCCCACTGATTCTGGTGGCAGGACCTGTCACATTCTGCCAGGTCACGCCCCAGCTCCTGGAGTCCCCTGCAGAGCTGACATGGCTGCCCCCTGCATGGCCATGGGATGATGTTCCTTTTCTGGAATGTTCACAGCTGAAACAGGAAAGTCTGCACCTTGAGGTCACTGGTTTTGCAGAGGACCAGCTGCTCCAGCACAGAGAAATCCCTGGTCTCCCGGCAGAATGGGATGGGAAGGGGTGCAGGCAGTGGGAAGGGCAACACCTCTTTCTCTGCACCAGCTCTGCTCAGCCCAGACCCCCTCAGTTTGGGTCACTTCTGCCACAGTCCCACTCCCCCTGTGAGGGGGGTCCCGGCTGCACTGCATGCTCAGCACGTTTTGGGGACTCCTGGGTGTGGGCACCCTGCTTCCCACAGCAGAAGGTTGACCTGGGCAGGCTGCTGGAGACGGAGTCACCGCTGGCACCATTTGAACACAGGTGGCCAGAGACCCCTGAGAGATGCAGCCCATGTGCCTGGGCTCATTTTGCTGAGAATGTTACTGTAGAGAGGAATTGTAAAATCTGACAAGGGCCTCAAGTCCATGCTGTTTTTCTTCACAGAATAAGGTCATATCACAGAAATGGAATCAATGCCCTAGGTAAGGATCTGGAGGAATCTGCACCGTAGGGGCTGGGGGCGGAGCTGATGGGGTTTGAGAAAGGGTTTTATTTAACCACATGCTCCATGGATGCCTGCCATAATCAGCATTATTCCTTGACATCTCCTGGCGTGCCCGAGGTTGGGCAGCACGTGTTGAATTCCTACAGCACATGGGCATGGGAATGAAAGGATGGCTGAGGCCACCAGAGCCATCCCTGCTGCTCCCAGCCCTCCATCCCCACTCCCGGCCGAACTGTCACCGGGCATGTGTTTGGGGACAGCGGGAAGGGCCCTGGCTGCCAGCACGCACGGGGACTGTCCCTCTGTCCTTGGAGAAGCCCGTCCCGGACGGGAGGCGGCCGGAAGCAGCCGGGCACCGGCATCAGCCCGGCGGTGGGGCCGGCCCGGGGTGGCCGCGGTCCTGGCGGGGGTCCAGCCCTGTCGTGCGTCCCCGGCCGCCTCTGGCCAGCGACGTCTCCCCGGGCCCCGCGTGTGGTCCCTGCGCGGCCGCCGCGGGAGGCGGAGGGGAAGTTTGTTCTACCCGGGCGCTTTCGCTCGCAGCCAGGCGTGACGGGCCAAACCCTGCGGCTCCGGGGGCTGCGGGCACCCTGACCCGCGCGGTGGTCGTGGGGCTCCTGCCAGCCGCCCCTGCCCACCCTGCCCGAGGACCAGCCGGAGGTGACGGGCGCGATCCCGCCCGG
>VYXD01005102.1:747427-760975 GCA_013397195.1 Hylia prasina
AAAAAAAAAAAAAAAAAAAAAAGCCCAGTTGATAAATGTCAAAAGAAATCCAGTAATCGGCTGAAAGCAATTTCCCGAGCTGTGGAACCGCCCTGGGCTCGCCATCTTCCTTTATTCATTTATCATGGTAAGGGCTTTGGCCAAAATACACAAAGCAGAGAAATTGTTGACATGTGGGGCCCTAGCAGAGCAAATCCTTCATCCTCCTCCCCCTCCCCACGGCACACAAACTAACTTTTGGGGAGTTGTTTATTTAAGGAGTGCAGAGCACTCGGTGCTCTTTGAACCCAAGTGCCTTGGGAGCAGGGCTGGGGGCTGCCACCACCTTCCTGCTCCTGCCACTGCCGAGGCTGCCCTGGGGAAGTACCTGCTCACAGTGAGGAGCTGAGCTGTGTGATGTGCTCAGGACCTGCTCCGCCTGTACCTCCTCCAACCCCCAAACTGTGGTGTTTTGTAAATGCTGGGGAGGCAGATGCTGCTTTTGGGAAGGTCCTGTGCTGGCTTTAGGGCTCAGTCCTGGCTAAAGCAGCCCTGCTGACAGCACTGGTTTCAGTTCTCTCCCCACAGAGCCCCTGCTCACCCTGTGCTGAGCTCCCCCATCCCTTCCCACTCTGGGGGCAGCTGCCAGCCATGGCATGGGGCAAATGCTTTGGAAGGTGTGAAGCCAAGGGAACACACCAAGCAGGACCTGGCTGTCCTGAGGCTGCTGCTCCACACCTCATTCTGACTTGATTTCAAGCGAAAGTAAATGCTGATGTTTGCAGCAGGACAGGCAGGCTCCTCTTGTGGGTGGTCCTGGCTCCAGGGAGGACCAGGATGGTGTGGGGCAAAGATGATTCACAAAGTGAGCAGGGCAGTCCTTCCTCTGTGCCTCCAGCAATTTCAAGTTCTCCTTCCTGATATTTTATTTTTGCTCTCAGTTCATCCAATTCTGTTCCCACCTGGATCAAAGACAGCAAGGAGAGCTCCCCCTCCCTTCAGCACACCCCAGGGCAGGCAGTGGCAGCAACCTGCAGCCCCTGCCCATCCCTGAGGCTGCTGTCTCTGGGCAGGGGTGGGTGGCAGTCCATTCCTGCTCCAGGGGCAGTGTGGTCATGGGGATGGTGTTTATCCAAGCAGCTCCTTGGTCTTTGCTGCCAGCAGCTTGTCCATCTCCGTGGCAGCCTCATCTGCCATTTGCTGGATCTGTGGCAAGACAAATCAGAGTTCTGTGTGAGGTGATGCCACAGTTTGAAGGGAAAGGAGTGACCAAATCACCCTTTGGAACAAAGCTGGAAGTGCCAATAAAGCCCCAGCAGTGCTCCTGGGGGCTCCCACCAGCCCTCAGGGAATCTGTGGCACTTGGCTGTGGGAGCAGGGACTGCTCAAAGGCTCTGGGAAGAGATGCCCACACAGACTGAGCTGCACAAGTGGCTTGGTCAGGTTTAACAGAGACTCAGGGCAGAGGCAGAGACCTGCTGGTGCTGGCACCAGGGAAGAGGGGCTGTTTCCTCCAGCAACTCTGTAGGAACACACAGGTCCTGTGCACGTGCCAGGAATTCACATGTCACACAAGAACAACCTGTTTATTTCTTGTAAAAAGAAATAAAACTCTGATTGCTCAAGCCCTGCCCAGGGATCAGCTCTCTTGGTAACAAGAGATGGACATGGCCAGTGTGCAAAAGGGATGAAAATGTGCAGGCAGCTAAAGACTGGAGCACACCTTGTGCTTTCACAGGACTGAGATCTGCTTGTCTGCAAGGTCTGAAAATGACCTTTGCTCGTAATGAAAAATTTGGGTACAAGGAAAAAATTCCACTGGAGATTTACCTCTAACAATGCAGCAAACCATCTGTGTGCTGTGGGAGAGCTGCTTCCCAACAGGATTTGGTTTCACTGGCATGGCCATTTTTCCTGCTTGCACAAACGCTCTGTATATCCATGTTTATTTTTGTGAGCACACACAGAACTGTCCCAGAGCATTTGCAATGTATCTAACTTTAGCTGTTAATAAACAAACAGCTAAGAAGTAATGGCCTGCCTTCAGAGGCATCAATTCAGGAGAACACTTAGGCTTGTGCCTGAGTTTATGCCCAAGTAATTGACTTTAGTGACATCTGCTCTTAGGGAATTAGGCATGTGCTTAAGTATTTTCCTGAATTTGAGCCAAAAACTCTGAACAGAGATAATCTTGCAAGCCTTTTCATTAACAGCAACTGGAGCAATGCTCATTAACACATTTGTAGTGGCCAGGCACAGCATGAGTGGTGGTACATCCATGGTCATGGATTGTTTCACACCCTAAATTCTGCTGGTTGGTGCACAATCCCTCATAGTACAAAAGCTTTTGGGGAATCCTTTCTCCCTGTGTCAGCTTACAGTGGTTCATATCCCAAATCTGGCTTGGAGATTGAAGCCCCAAATCTCACAAAGAAAAAGCAGATACAAATGTCACTGCCAGCTCCAAAAATTCAGCCCAGGGCTGTCCCTTGCCCCTCTGGGTTCTCAGTGCTGAGGATTTGTCAGCAAGGGCAGGGACAAACCACAGAGCTGTGGGACACCATCACATGGCAGAAGGAAAGAAAAAGTACCTGCTTTTCTAGCAGCCTGATGGTATCTTCTGACACTTTGCTCTTGAACTTCTTTACTTGGGTGATGCTTTTGCTTCTCACCTTTCTCAGGGCCTCTTTGGACTTGTTGGTGGACTGCTTGGCCAGCTTGGCCAGGCTCTCCCTGTGCTCCCTCGTGACCCTAGGAGAGAGAGGAGAGGAAAAACACCAAAAAGGAAAAGCAGTGTCATGTGTAGCACAGCCAGATTTATTTATTTTCTGTGAAGGACGTCGGGTAAATGAGTGATGCTGTCCAACTGGGACACACAGGGACACACAAAAGCTGCTGGGTTTAGATGGAGCTGGCTCTGTGTGGAGACAATGTGCCTCAGGACAGAGGGACTGAACAGCTCAGGGCACATTTTTATTCTGCTTTGGTCCACTGAGAAAATCTGCCAGCTCTGCACAGCATCCCAGGGAAGCAAGTCTTGAGCCTAAATGGAAATTTTCCAGCCCAGCCCTAAGCTGGGGATCTTGGACTGAATCTTGCTTTATAGTTGCTGCTGCAGTGCCTGAAAGTCATCTTGAGATGTTCAGACTTTCCTTACTTCCTGCTGCCAAAGCATGTGTGGGAAAGAGGAAGAATCCAGCTCCAGACTTGAAAGATGGAACTGAAAAGTGTCATCCTAAAAAGCACAAAACTGCAAAGCCAGGAGGGCATTTGCCTCCCTGCAGCTGAAGAGCCTGAATTATGTACCTGGAAGTTAAGGAGTTTATCTTTCCCTCAATCTTATTCCAGCTCACCCTGACCAGGATTTCCCAATGATTTGAACTCCTGGGATGACAAGAGGATGCTGCTGGACATGGTAAACCACAGGTAACTCAGCCCAGGAGAATTTCTGGTGAACCTTCCCCCTGATGTGGGGCCAGCTACTGCTGCGGTGTCACAAAAAAATGTTCAGTTTTCTGTCCCAAACTGAAAACTGGTGGTGAGGGGGTCTGGCCATCAGAAAGGCTCAGGAATGGCTGATGTATCCCCTCAGCTTGGGTCATGCTCCAGCACCTACAGCTGACCACTGTCAACTGCTAGTGCTTAACAATAATATTTTAATTATTTTCACAGCTCTTGGAGTTTCCAGACTGCCTGGAGAAGGAAAAACCCCCGTGCAGTCCCTGAGACTCACTAGCAGGAGAATGTGTGGGGGTGATTCTGCAAAGTAAACATTTCACAGGAGTATTTGGAAATTGGCTGCAGCAGCCTGGGTCACCAAAGCCCTGGGGCCAGGACTCTTTCCACAGAGAGCTCAGGAAATGCGGGGTGGGAGTCCCTGGGCTCTGCCCACAGTGGGTGTGGGTCACGGGGGGCTCTGGGGGCACAGTTGGACCCTCCCAGGCCTCTGGCAGCCATCCCCATTTCAGTGCCAGAGGGAAGAGGTTTCCCAGAAGCAGTTAGCATTTACAGGAATTTGGGATGGCCAGGAGAGCTGGCAGAGCCAGGGAGCAGCACCCAGGGCACCCCAGCCCTGTGCAGGGAATGTCACATGGAATCTCAGAATACCCTGAGCTGGAAGAGTCCAACTGCTGGCCCTGCACAGGACAACCTCCAAATCCCACCCAGTGCCTGAGAGAGCTGTCCAAAGGCTCTGGCAGCCCTGGGGAGCTGTGCCCATTCCCTGGGGAGCCTGGGCAGTGCCAGCACCCTCTGGGGAAAGAACCTTGCCCTGGGCTCCAGCCTAACTCACCACACATGGCAGGAGGCTTCTGGTCAGCACAGGCTCCAGCCTGGCCCAAAAGCCAGTCCAGGAGGGAGCAGGGACCCTGGTGGTGCCCCTGCATGCCAACAGCCATGCCTCTGGGGCTCCTCACCTCCAGCCTGGCCCAAAAGCCAGTCCAGGAGGGAGCAGGGACCCTGGTGGTGCCCCTGCATGCCAACAGCCATGCCTCTGGGGCTCCTCACCTCCAGCCTGGCCCAAAAGCCAGTCCAGGAGGGAGCAGGGACCCTGGTGGTGCCCCTGCATGCCAACAGCCATGCCTCTGGGGCTCCTCACCTCCAGCCTCCCCAGGCGGAGCACATCTGTCACCCCCAAAGGCAGCTCAGCACCACAGGTCTGTGTGAGGCCACGCTCTCAGGCAGCTTTCTGGGGGGGAAGAGGGGGGTCAATCCTGGCTGCTGAGCCTGGAGGAGGGAGCTGGGAGTCTCTGCCATGTCCTGTGGGTGGGAGGGAGCTGCGGGAGCCCGCGCTCGGCGCTCCGAGCTGTGCCGAGGGTATCGCTGGCCTGCCCGGGGCTGCTGGGCCTTGGAGGAAATGTTTTTGTTTATGCAGCACTGCCAGATTTCCTCTGCTTCTTGGCACCGGGTCACAGCTTTCATGCCTCCTTGTCTGTCTTTATTAACACCAATTTCTTTTTATCACCGCGCAGTGCCGGGGAGTTTCTCAGCGGGTTTTATGTTCCAGCCAGACTGTGTGCAAATTCTCAGCAATGCTACCAATAATGCCAGAAAAGGACACTTTTCCAAGCAGATGCTGTTTCTGGTTAAGGAATCCATCAACACGAGCCAGGCCCGAGGTTTCTAAGGACAGTTGTTTTAATCCTGCCCCGGGATCTGGGACTTTTAAGCTGCTCTTAGGTATGTTTTCTTTTCTGTCTAGTAACCACTGTCCCTCCCCCCTCCTAAAGCCAAAACAAAGTGTGAAGTGAACTTGGGGAAAGGGGGTCAGGTGGGGAATGAGGACAAGGTCCCACCCAGCTGCCCTCCCCTGCAGCCCATGGAGCAGCAGGGTCAATCCCTGCCATTCCCCCAGGGACAGCCTTGTCCTGCCGGGACCAGGGCAAAGCCTGGTGAGTGACGTGTCGGGGAGGGGGGTCACATCTTTTTTTCTGATGAATTTTTTGTTTTGTTTTTCTGCCTCCCCCAGCCCCAGGGGTTTAAGCACTGCAGCCCTCCATGTCCCACCCCTGTGTGTGGCAGAGCAGACCCTCAGAGAGGGTGACCCAGCTCGGCTCAGCACAAGCCATTTCTCTGGGTAGGGGTGATTCCTGTGCCTCCAGCACCAGGAGCTTCCCGTGAAGGAGAGGGATCAGTTAAAGGAAAGCAGGCTGAACTAAACACTCTGCATTCATAATTGCAGATAAACACAGGGTGCAACATTTATTGCTCAATAAAAAGCAAGCAAGAGGCTCCTGATGTTGAGCAGGAGCAGCTCACAACAGCTTTGGGGTGTTGTCAAGTGAATGTTTTTAGTCCTTTCTCCCCATAGTAGGTATGTTTGCTTATTTCTTAAAGGGCAAAGGGAAAAAAAAAGGCTCACAATGAGTCATTAAACTTTCAAATGAGTCATCTGGCTTTCAGTAAAGCATGTGTAAAAATATTACTGATTTACAAACAATATCCAGTGTAACACAATAGGTCCAAAAAAGATGAATCTAAAAATGAGGCAATACCATAAAAGACACAAGGTCAGGTCAAATTCGGCCAAGAGATCAACCAATACAAACGTTCCCATGGATGGTTTTCTTTCTTCTTCTTCTTTTTTTTTTTTTGTAATTTTATTTTTAAACCCTCAGAGGCTACTTTTTATACAAATAAATATTGCCTATGCAGTGCTAGCCACACAAACAGGAGAATGCCTTGGGGAGCAGAGGGATCCTGGGAGGCAGCAGAAGTAAACACCAATGACACGAGTGTATTTTTTCTGTTAAAACTGCATTGCAAAAACTAAACTGATAGAATAAATACTGAAAAGCAAACTCCATTTTTAAATGCTCTGTTGAAACACTCTGGAGCACAGCTGGACCTGCACAAGGCAAAATATGACATGTGTGTGTCCAGCTGACAGGTCAGACTAAAGAGTGGCCATAATAACAGGTAAGGCAAATTTGGATTTGGTTTTGTTTTTACTGTGCCTCCCTTCATGAAAGAACCAAAGTCTGCAGAAGCAATATTAATATTGTCTCTTCATTTCTGATTTGTTGCTTATTTTGCACGCCTGATGTAATTCTGCAATTTCACTGCATCTGTCTGTCATATATTCTTTCATGGACTGCTGGAAATAATGCAAAACTTTTAATTTCTTTTTTCTTAAGTAAAGGAGGGATATAATTATTTATGCTCTGCCTTTTTCAGTAGGGGGTTTTAAAAGGCTGGAACTGTTGGTCTCTTTGTTAAGTGGGTGAAACTCCCACAGCCCCAGACAGGGAGCTGGAGAGCAAAAGGGGCTGGAGGTGCCAGTGAGGGCAGACCCACAGGGCACAGCTCCCAGGCCAAAACCCTCCCCTCAGGACTTCCCAAGCAGCCAGGGACCAAGAGCTGCAACTCTGACACAGGAGAGGAACACAGGAGCACAGGAGGCAGAGCTTCCCTGGGAAGAGAAGCCTTGTTTTCACTCTGCAGCACCACCGAAGATAGTGACAGACCGTACACATTTGTTTAAAAACACAGTATTTTGTTAAAGCTCGGGATTTGCAGTTTTGGAGTTTCCTCCCCTGCAATTCTTATTCAAGGATGACCCAAGTGCCCATTAACAATCAAACCACTGTGCAGCAACCCGGGAGCCTCAGCAATTACGAAGATAATGGTGCCCTCCTCCTCCTCTCCTGAGGAATGGGGGAAGGGCAGGGAGCACAGGGAAGGAAAATCAGCAAATAGAATGATAATGTCATTCCCTCTCACCGACAGCAACGGAAAGCTGCAATTAGACTCCTCCGATCAAAATGCTGGGTAAAATTCCACAGAATTTTTAAAGGAGATTTACAGCACAAGAAATACCTGGTTCATCTTCACCCAGAAGTCACCTGCCGGTGCAAGGGGTTTGTGCATGGCCCGTGTGGGAGCTGTTTGTCTTTACCATGGAGTGAAACCACACCCAGCCTCACCTGCCCAGGGTATTCAGGTGCTCCATAAGCTCAGAGCACCCACAGGAACTCATGAATTTTCCTTGTGCCACCCAGCCCTGTGACAGGCTCTGTGTGTTCCACAGGTCTCTGATTTCATCCTCATTCCTAGGCAGAGCCAGGATCACTTCTCCTGATCCAAACTGAGGCGTGGATGCAGCAGCACCTCCTGCCTTGTCCAAGGTCTAGGAGATACTTGTGTTGGGTGAGGAAAGTGATGCTCAGCCCTTGCCCAGGGGAAACCTGCTTTTCCAGCCCTATAACCAATTTTCCATACAGCCACCAGTTACACACTGTGTTTTACACAGAAGAGTGAGCAGATTTTTCTGTCAAAGCTATAAATTTCCTTCCTCTCATTTTCATCAGCTCCTTTTAGCTGCTCTCTGCAGCAAGGTGCTACTCTCCCCTAATGCTGCTGGTTCAACACTGCTGTTCTGTGCTGGTGTAATTCCAGGAATTCAGAGCAGGGCAGCAAAGGATCAGCTCCTGAATTAAAGCAATACAGTTTCAAAAGCCTTTGGCTCTATCTTTCAAAGTGCTGCAGCCAGCTAGCACCAAGCTTCCTCTGCAGAACGAAGATGAAAAATAAGACCAATCATCAGATACCAAGAC
This sequence comes from Hylia prasina, assembly GCA_013397195.1. Classification (NCBI taxonomy): domain Eukaryota; kingdom Metazoa; phylum Chordata; class Aves; order Passeriformes; family Sylviidae; genus Hylia; species Hylia prasina. The sequence continues at coordinate 755,461 of VYXD01005102.1, forward strand.
ATGGTGACCTAGAGCTCAGACACTCCAAAGAGGTTTCACAAGACGCTTCTACGGGCTCGGATTTTTCCCCAGACCCGAACTACAGCTCTTTGGAAAGCAGCTGCATGGGGATGTACAGCAATCATGCATGTTTGCCCTCTGAAGGGCACTCACTGCAACGTTCTGTGTTGTCCTGCACGATGACGAGCTGGGGCATCGACACTCACTTGGGAACCGGCACCCGAATCACCGTCCCGTCCACCTCGGGGTTCAGGTTCATGCCACTCTCCCTTATTGCCTTCGCAGCTGCAGCTGTGCTCTGTAAAGCAGATCAAAAGGTAAAGGGAATTAGGAAATAATCATTCCCATATGCCAGAGCTCTGTCAATAGTTGGCAATCCATCTCCATGGAACATGGAAACATTTACTTGTGTTACCAGTAAGATCAGGAAGTTACATTGGTGCGGAGAGCTTTGATCAAACCGAATGGGAAACTACGGCCGCTCGTACTGGGGTAGGGGGGCACGGAGGGAGGAGAGGGGAAGGGAAGCAACAACAAAAGAAAACTGTTTTGCTTCTCCGAAACTATTTGAATGGTTTGAGGCAACGCAGAGCGAAACCACAATAAATTCCCAAGGCAGGGCCTGACTGTGGCAAAGGAGATGAAAGATTCTGAGCATTTAAAAATTCCAGTTGAATGTTTCCCCCTAGAAATCACCCAGTGCCAATTCTGAAACCTTAACGAACTTAACCACTTCAGCACTACAACCTGACCACAGGACAGCAGGGCAGTAGCAGATGGCTGAGAACCAGTGCCTGTGCCCAGCTCTGTTTATTTTACAGGTTATTACTGAGGATTAAATTCTCAAAACTCCCCCTCTGCTGGCTGACACTCTGCTCCACTTAGAAGGTGAGGTGGCAGGTTTGCTTGGTGACTGCAAGGTGATTAAAAGGCTTCATCCCCATCACAGGGTGTGAAGTGCACTTCTACAGAGTGCCAGGCTTTGGGGTTAAAGCAGAGTTTGGCCAAGAACACCCACAGGGCTCTGCCACATCACTTCATTCTTGACTCTGACAAGCCCCAGGAGTCTTTTTTTCCTGTGGCACTCATATTTTCTACCAGCACGATGCTATTTCTGATACTCTTTGCCATCATTAACTTTAGCTCCAGGCTGCTGCAGTATTTATGTAGCTCAGACTGTATTTATAAAGCTCAGCTTTTGCCAACTGAGGCACAAACTAAAGCTCTGCAGATTTGTTCAGGTCCCTCATGTGTGACATCACTGAATGAAATGAATGCTCTGCTGGTGTTCTGCAGGAGACAACTGCTGTCCCCTGAAACTACAAGGGCAGAGAAAATGCAACCAAAATGATCTCAGCACGTTAAGAATGTCAATGTGTTATTCCATGGACATCAGCTGTTCTGCAGGAAAGAAATGCTCAGTAAAAACTGTGTTGTTTAACATAGATATTGGAGGAGAGAGAAGGGGAATAATGAGAGGTTAAACATTGCAACATTACCCCCATCCTCTTGCAGCTTGTGAAAAAAATAACTGTACTTTAAAGAACAGCGTTGTTTCGTTTTGTAACTCTTGGGAAAACAGACTTTGGCTCTGCAAGTCCTTTTCTATGATTATTTTATTTCTCAGACTCTTTAGGCAATTTTATTTTCTTCTCAGTGTCATGAACTGCTGACTGCATGCTGTAAATAACGTCATCAAGTGAGAGTGTCTCTAATGGTTTTAGTTCAATCTATCACAAAACAGGTATGGGTAAAAAAGCAGCTGTAGTGAGAGAAATGGTTCAAGTGGTCCTTTAGCATAGAAAGCAAATGAAGGCAATGCTATCTAGAGGATATTTAATTTCTCACGTGCCCATTTCTCAGCCTGACCTCCTGCTTGGACATGGGATAAGCCATGGAGGGACTTCCCTGGCCCTCTCAGCCTGACACTCTGCGGGACCTCGCTGATGAGGGGCCTTCTTCTGGATACACACAGGATACACTCCAAAAGCACTTAGGCATCAAGTGCCTTACACTGACCTCCTCTGAGACTTTGCTGACTTAATTAATTGGGGAAAGCCTTTGCAAAATAAATAGAGATAAGCCCTGGCAAAGCTCCAGCCCTGGAGCGGGATGAATCGTTAACCTCGCGCTCGCTCCTGCTCCGCTGTGCCCGGCTCTGTCGGTGGGACCTGCTGCAGGGCACCACAAGGGCTTGATCCTGAGCTGGGGTTTGGATTTGCTGCCTCGTTCAGGGGCGGCTCTAAGGCTCCTGCGGAAAATTAAAAGAACTTGTCTCTCACAGAAGATAAATCAGAGCCCCTAATTCGGGTTCTGACCTGGAGGTGCTGCCAAGGGAGGAGCTGGCCAAGCTCAGCAGTGCCCAAGTCGAGCTCTGTGACAGCACTTAGCATGAGCCAGCTCACTCCCACCAGGGAAGCTGTTCAGAAGGTCACAGGCTCTATCAGCAGCTTCTCTCATGAACTCTCAGGGGTATCACCAGCCCTGGTAATACATAAGCAAGTTTCAGAAGCTCCAATGAAGTCCCCAGCACAAATTCCAACCACACGTATGGCTCTGTGCCTGGCCACGTCTTGACAAGGAACTGAAATGAACAGGGCTGATACAGCATTGCAGCCATATGTACAGCTCAGGTGAGTGTGTGTGTCCTCACACTTCTCATAAATGCCTGGGAAATGGGGAGGGCTGGAAGGGTACAGTGAATCCAGGCATCTGGTCCATGACGCTTCGTGTTGTTTTGCAGATCCAACTGAGGGGAAAGCGCCTGCAAAGCAAAGCCCTGTAACTGTGGCACTGCTTGGATACAACCCTGAGAGCAACCACAGCACTCAGTAACTCTCCCCTGACCCTGTGCTGCTGCAGGTGAGCTGCTCTGGGAGCCACGTGGGGCTGGGGAGTTGCTGTCAGCAGCAAAATGCCCCTTCTGTTCCGTGTCAGCACAAAGTGACACAGCCCAGCCCCACTCTGCAGCCCTGCCACGATTGACTGATTTATTAGTTTCTACCCTTTGCTCAGCATCAACCTGTTTGCTCCCGTGGCAATTATCTCCCCTCCCAATGTGTCCTCACCTCTGGAAAATTGGTCATGTTCACTATCATGAGCTGTGGTGACTTCTGTGAGATCTGCCCCAGCTGGTTCAGCGGAAACTTCCCATCTTTTGTCATCACAGTTATGTGATCCAGGGCCCCTCAAAAGAACCAAACACAGGGAGGTTCAGTGTGATAAAACACTGTGCAGTGATGCCGAAGAAAAACGTGTCCACACTGTCCCACTTCCCTTCTGCCATGCAAAATACAGAGGTTACAAAGGAAAAAATGGTGTTTGTTCAGACTTCAGGTGCTGTTTGTGTTCAGGCACCCCCTGTGTATCCACAAGTTAAATATTTCAAAGCTGCTCTAAAGCACAAAAACACGAAAACAAAACTCTTGTTTGTTTTTGCTACTAGAATAGGAAAACTAAGCAGAATTGTTAAGAATTAAAAGGAAATGGTTATTTTTTAATTCTTACAACTTAAAGAAAATCAAAATGTTGCTATAAAAATCAGGCAGCATATTGTCTTTAACTTAGCAGGGCTGTCTTAAACCCCTGTTGTTTTTTTTTCCAGGCCCCCAGAGGGGTGTTTGTACACTGCCTAATTTAAAGTATTCAGTTTCTCCCTGAGCTACTCTTAATCTGCTCTCTACTTTCTGCTGCAAAATGTTAACAGGCCAAAAGGCACATGGGACAGGAGGTACTTTATCAGTGCAATTAAAAAAAATACCTATGGTTAAAATAAATAGTTAAGAGACTGAGCTACACTTTCCAGCTCCATTAAAGACAGAAGTGCCCCTGCCAGAGCCGGGGTGGTGAATGATTCAAATTTGGTCATTGTTTAATGTTAAATTTTAGCCCTGAAACTTGATACACATACAAATGTGTATGTTCAGAGTGTTATAGTAACTGTGGCTTAGTCAAACACATTCACATTTCTTCCTAAAACATAAAATCCATGAAGCGAACGAGGCTTGTACGGGTTACGACCCACAAAGATGCACAGCAGAAAAAAGTTTGTATATGCCAGACACCGGCCCAATGGCAACTTCCAAAAGGCTAATTTAATGGCAATTGGATTTTTCCTGCCCTACTGCACCATTAGCTGACAACCTGCTTCTCCATCACATCTGCAAACAGTTCAGTTAGACACTTTTGACATCTCCCACTTAAAAAAGCTATTTCCAGGAAGCTATTAACAAAAATGGATCCTTCCTGGTCAAGCTCAGGGTGAAGAAAGCCTCTAGCTGGGGATGTCAGGGTTGTAGGAACTGGATGCCCAGTGGATAACTCCAGGAAATCGATTCTGAAAAAATCCGAGTTGTCCATTACCAAGATTTGTATCCTAATTACAGGCTCCAGAGCATCACAGAAGGAAGTTACCAACCTGGTGAGGTTCTAACATTGAGATTTCTGCTGAAATCTTCTTTCAGAGCTTCTATGACTGCCTGCATATCTTCACTGGTTTCTTCCAAATTTATAATATCTTCAACTAGGGCAGCACTGATGTTCACTTTGGCTTGACTCTGCCCTTTACCTTTAGCTGCAGATTACACCAAAAAAAAATTAGTTTCTACTTCTGACAAGTTAGTTAGAAAATTGAAAGAAGATATTAAAGTCCTGGTCAGATTTAGAATCGAGTCTGAGATAAACTGAAGTAAAACCAAAGTAACTATTTTTTTGATGAGTAAAGAGCTCACCACTTGAGCACATCAGCCAAAACAAATAAATATATTCAAAATATATAAATATTGAGAGAGAGGTTTCAAAACCGTGAAAAGAGCTGCCATTTTTACCTTTTTTGGTAGCCAGCTGTCTGCTCAGCAGCATCTGCTGGACACACTGCCTGCAGCCCTCCAGGAGCGGGGCTGGGCAGCCTCGGGGAGCCCGGGGCATGGCAAAGGAACGGAGCAGCAGGCACGGGAGAGGACGGAGGCACCTCAGCGCCACAGCCATTGCTCACAGCTCCCCTCTGATCCAGCTGGAGAAGAGAAAGGCAGGTGGGCGTGCTGAAACCAAACGGATTCAGGTCATAGTGGCGGCTCTGGGGGCAAGGTGACGGCTCAGTGGTGTGGGCAGCAGGTCTGGGGATCTGCACGGGCAAATGCAGCGAGAAGGGCTCGGTGGCTGCCAGCCCGTGCCCGCGGCACCGGCATGGCCTGTGCACGTCTGTCCAGAGGGGCCTCTGACACAAAACCCACGGCTGCGAGCAGCACCAGCTCACCCCGGGGCGGGCGTGCGCACATCAGCTGGGCTGAGACTTCAATTTCTGTCTCACGAGCTCTGACACCTCCAATATTCGCAGGGTTTGTTCCAGCCTGGGCGGTTCGAGGCTCCGGGGAGTTTCAGCAGCTGAGGATCAGCTGTGCTCAGGGCTGCGGCGACACAGACGGGACTCGGTGCCCGCGGAGCCGGCGGGGCGGGCAGCGGGGAGCTGCCGCTGGCGCCACCGGGGGAATCGGCCCTCCCCGCGACGGGGGCATCC
>VYXD01005102.1:761006-774259 GCA_013397195.1 Hylia prasina
CCCCGATACCGGTGCCCATCCCGGTCCCGCCGGTGCCCCCGGCCCCGCGCAGGTGCGCACCGGCCCCGCCCACACCGACCACGCCCTCATCATAGCCCCGCCCCCCTCTGGTACCCCTCCCTGCGCCTGGCCCCGCCCACACCGCTCCCGCTTCTCGGGGCGCCCCGGTCCCGGCCCGCTCGCCCCGGTGCCCCGTGGAAAGCCGGGCCGAGAACCGGGGATCGGGGGCCGGCGATCGGGAATCGGGGCAGGGATCGGGAGGCGGCGAAGGGGAGGGGAAGGAAGGCGGGGGAGGGCGGGTGCCCCCGCCTCGCTCACCGNTCCGCCCCCGCGGCGGCACCGCCCCGGACGGGGCCGTGTTCCCGCATCCGCCCCGAGCCCTCCCGGGCCGTGCCTCGTCGCCCCTCCCCGGGCCTGGCAGCTCCCAGGGCCCGGCGTTAGCCCGAGCACCGCCCGACCTCCGCGGCCAGCAGCTCTCCGGGGCGTCGGGGGTGCCCCGTGCCCGGCAGGCTGGTGTTAGCACTCGCAGCTCCAGCGAGGGGTGACAGTCGCCCCCTCGGGCAGATTTGCGCTCTGAGGAGCAGCCCGTGCCTGCTGCGGGCAGGGAATCGCCTAAGCGTGGGTGTGTTTGTATGTGGGGTGTCCTCCACGGACCGCAGGGCTCAGGGGCAGGCCCTGACCTCCTGCAAACAGCACCCCCTGAAGCACCGCTCGGGCTGAAAACATCCCTGTTCTCTAGACTAGGGAAATGTGGAATGTCAGGCTGGAGACTTTCAGGGTACAAACAGTGGTAAAGCAAGGCACAGTTCTGGGTATTGTACCCAGAGTGGTTCGGGTCCGTGGGGAAATGAGGGTGGGCAGGGGAGACCTGCCAGGCAGGCATCTGTGTCAAACAACAGCCTTGTTTTGGTATTTTGCTGGCTGTGATTTAAGCAGAGAGTGGCAGCAGCAATGGGTGGTGAGGAGGTGGGAGTGGTGGGACTGGCTGCTGTGGTGGGTAAATGCATGAATCAAACGTGTGTGAGCATTTTGTGTTTTCTCCAGGCTATGGATAATTATCTCCTGAGCAAACATAACATTTGAACAGCTAAATTGTCAAGGGAATATGATGTGCAGTCCAATATTTGGATAGGGTGCTGTGAAATCACTAGGTTGTATGGAAAGGAAAGCAAACCAAAACAAATTGGGCTTTACACACTCATAACAAACAAGCATTTTTGATTAACTATTGTGTGTGCCTGTCGTGGAATACTTTTTCTTCCTGGTTCTTTTTGTGTGTGTGCAGGTGCTGGGGTTTTATTCTAAGTGTGGTTCATCTGAACAGAGCAGCTCCCTAATAGCCTCTAAATGGAATCATTAATGCATTGTGATTTCAGCCATTCAGCTTGGGGAGGTTTCTGCATTAATTACCACTTCTGTCCCACAGCTCTGTTGCTGTGGTTTGTCCACATTCACTGACCACGTGAAATTAGATATAGGAATTCTTGGGGGCTGTTTGCTGGGTCCTCAGGGATTCAGGAACTGGGTTAGTGTGAGGGCAGGAGTGGAGGGTGTGAGTGCATTGGATCTTTCACTTCCCTGGGTCATCCTCAGTGGTGTTAAAGACCCTTTCAGTGTAGATGGTTCTTTTTAATCTTGACCAGATAAGTAATAGGTTTATATGGCAAAATTTACTGTTTTCATCAGTTGGATGAAGTGAGTTTGGTGGTTTCTCCAGGATTCTCAAACCTGGAGTGCTTCCGTGCTCCTAAATGTTTCAAGTTTGCCCAGTGATGAGTGACAGTGCTTGCTGCTTATTCCAGGCTTTATAATTATGTCTTGCTTTTTGTATTGCTTTGAAATGGCTCTTCTCTCCTGCAAATGATGTGTCTCCATTTCCTTGTGAACAAAAGAAGAGGAAGCTCGTTTTAGCACATTGTCAACGTAGGGAAAGTGTGTGGTCAGTAAGTTTCTGTAAATCATCTTGACCCTTATTCTCTCATGCTAAGGGCTTACGTCTCTGGTTCTGGTTGTTTCTCTGAATTATTCCTGTTGAGGTTACTACTCACATGACTAAATCAAACCCCTGAAAGCTAAATGTTTTTGCATTTGCTGCTTTTATCTGTTTTTTAAAGAGTCGCCTTTCTTATTTCTGTGTTGGATTTGTTTAAGACAGAGTAAGGTTGATTGAGTTGCTGGCAGAGTTAATAAGTGGTTGTGACACTCTCGAGCAGAAATGAGATCAGAAAGTCTTGAATCAATCCAAGACTTCCATTTAAAGAGCAAACTACAGCTGCAGTCAAGTGCTGGGGAGTTAATAGGTAATGTATACATTGGAGCACAAGCTGCAGGAACAGGCACTTGTAAATGTAGGGCTGCCCACAAATTGCAGGCTGGGAGCTGATGCTTTGGGAGGTTATTGCACACACTGAGTGTGACTCAGCTGGGGGTGCTACATGCCCTGGGCCCTGGGTTATGGTGGCTCTTCAGCTGGGCATTCCTCCTTGCTGGTAGTGTTTGTGGGTGACTTCTTTTATCCAGCATCCTTAAAGCATTGTCTGCCCGTGGAAGCAGGTGGTGCTGGGAGCCTCCTGAGTGTGTTCTCAGCAGCTGGAAGGAGGACAGCTGGCACCAGGGGACCCCACAGCTGCCTGTGGCATAGGATGGTGTCTCCAGGCTCTCTGGAAGCTGTGAGATCCCTGCCCTGGGATGGCAGCAGGTGGTTCCTCGTGGTTTGGTGTCACCACCATCGTTTGTGCCCCAGCTGCCCAGCAGGGCAGGGGCTGTGCGGTGGCTCAGCTGTGTGACCTCATCACCCCTCCGTGCTCCCACCCCGTGGGGCACAACCACCCAGTTCAGTTACATCTCCGTGTGGCAGGTGGGGTAGAATTCCCTCCTCTGCCCATTCCTATTCATAAAACCCTCTGAGACTTCTCAGCGTTTTGGACAGGCAGAGATTTCATTTTCAGCCCTCTGGCTCACGCGATCTGGTTTCCTGGAGCCTTTCAATGCCCATTCATTTTCCACGGGTACGAAGTAGCGGGTGTTCAACTTCCTCGGCTGTTGTGCTGCTTGTCGAGGATCCCATCCCCGTGAGTCTCACCTGGAAAACAATGTGTGCACAAGTTGTTGTTGCAGACCCCCGCTGGCTCCCAGTGGGGCAGAATTCCTCGCAATAATAGTTTTTGCATGTGGCCCGGTCCCCGCGCGGGATCCTTGGGACAGCATTGTTCAGAGGAAGCCTTGCCTGCGTCTGAATAGCGCTCGGGGTGCCAGGAGGAAGAGAGGAGGAAAAGGAAACGGGGGAGCTGCAGGTTTGTCTCGCATTCACATCAGATGACAGGAAGTGGAGATGGAGGTTGGCCGCGGCCGTGCCGACGACTTCCAAGCTCTGGGTGACCCGTGTTGTTGCCATAGTAAAGCTTTTTACATCTTCTCACCTTTTTTTTGTTTGTTTTTCTTTTTTAATAAGGCTTCAGGTTTTCCATGACAGTCTTCTTCTGTACCTCTTGGCCTGAAGAACTACTTGTCAAGTTACTGTTCATGCCCTCAGTATTTTAACAATAAAAAACCATAATGACAGCCTAAAACATTAATTGTACAGGATTTCTGAGCTCTTCCATGGAGAGGAGATGACCTGCAGCTGTAAAATTACAGGCACGGTTGGAAAAAGGATTCTGAGCAATATAGATGACATAAGTTGCTTCTAGACTGGTTTTAAAGGAGCAACTCTCACCTCACTGCTAAGAAACGATTATTTTGATACAGATGCTCTCAGAAAAAAAACAAAAACAGCACCCCCAAAGAGTTCCTTTTGGCAAAGCAGCTGCAGGGTTTTTTAGTGCAGGACTCAAGGAGAATCCTCCTTGCCCTTCCCCTGCCTCTGTAATGGCCAGAAAGGGAACAGCATCCTGGTGGTAAGGACTTTATTTCCATGCTGCTGAAATTCTGAGGGCTTTCTGTAGCAGTATGTTTACAGAAACAAACCTGAGGTGCGTTTACATATTTTGGAGGCTGTGGAAGTCCAACATGTGGAGTTTTTTATACATCACGTCTCCAAAGTCAGTGTTTTCACTTGTACATCTGTGTCTGCTTGTTGGAAGCGTGAGGTGGTGAAATTTGGCTACTGTGTAATCAGCTCCTTTTCTTCACCCTGCTCTTTTCAGTTCCCCTTGCTTCCAGGGCACAGTTGGAGAGCTCATAGGCTTCTTGGAAGACCAGGCACTTCATCTGTGCTCCAAAGGATGTAGGAAGCCTTCCATAATCAATGACAATGTGTGTGCTCCCCCGGGGGATAACTTGGCCCTTGTGCACTGCTCGTCTGTACACACGCTGCACCTTCACCTCTTTAAAAGTGCACATCCTGAATGTCCACCGTGACCCATCCTGTGGGATGACTCACGTTCCTGGAACTTTCTTGCCTGGCTTCTGAAGCTTAACAAAGGGCTAAGGCCCTTTTCAGACATCCTATCAGGCTTTATTAGGAAAAATGTTGTCTGCCCTTCCCATCTGGACAGTCCCTGTAGTTGCCTGGTGCACTTGGCTGCCTTGGGCCGCTGCTGACCGTTCATGTCTGGACAGGGAGGTTTCATCCAGTGCCTGGTGTTATCCTGGCAGGCTCTCTGAGCCCTGAGTGTCACCTTAAGCACTGAAAATTGGGGTTAGCCTGCGTGGCTTGCTAACAAACACTGTACAGCTGCCCAGGAGATGAGTCCTGACTAAGACACGCTTATTAGACACTTAAATAATTCTTAAATGTCAGGGATGGGGTCAGGCAGTGAAGGAGCAATGAGTGTCACTTTTCTCCTGGGTCAGCCAGTGTTGTTAAACATTTCAATCCCAGGGAAACAAAAAAAAGCTGCAAAGAACTTTCAGGATTAGATGTGGCCTGTACAGCATATGTGCTCCTTGTTTTAAGTTGCTCATTGCACCAGATACTAAGCAGACAGATTTACTCTGGCTTTCCCCAGTTTTATTGGAAACAGCACGCTCCCCACTGGATGGCAGGAAGATAATTGGCTAAAAAAGTGTCTGACTTCCATGAACATGTCACTGAAAAGCTGTCTGAGCCAGAAGCACTGGCAGATTTAGGCTGGATGATACTGAGGGCTGGCTGGTGCCTTTTTTGTTGAGGTCTGCTGGGAATTCCTGGTTGCAGGCTGTTCTATTTACTCTTCTGTCTTCCTGCATCCCCGTCTTTTCCAGGGAACTGTCTGTGTGCCCTGGGGTGTCCTGGCCAGAGCACTGACAGTGGTTGGCACAGGGAAGGGTGGGTTTGTTCTGGGAGAGGGAGGGCAGCAGGAGGAGCAGGATCCTGGGGGCTGCAGGATGCTGTGGGCTCAGAGTGCTTGTGCTGGGAGAAGAGTACAGGGGATGGAGCTTCAGGTGTCATATCTGGGCTAGAGATGGAAGACAGGAGGGTTATGCTTAAAAGTAGGATTTAGTGAGGCAGGAGGCAGAGCCCTCCCAACCCCCTTGGGAGCCATTGCATAATTGTCCAAAAGACAGCTATTAATAGATCTCTGTGCCCTTCAGCTGGCACTGCTGGGATGGAGCTTTGTGCCTTGGGGTTTTGGAAAGTCACTGGTAATGCTGCTCAGAGCTGTGGATACTGAAGGGGTGCTGCACAGGGATTTGGGAATCTGTGTGGCACAGCTGATTGTGTTGTTACTGAGTGCAAGCTGTGTGTGTGTGCCAGGGGATCCTCTCTATCTCCTCACTGTCAGTGGGATGAAACATGTCATAAATGTTTTCTCTTCCCTTAGGTATCACCTCCTCAAACTCCTTCAGAAGTTTGGCAAAGTAAAGCAATTTGACTTTCTCTTCCACAAGTCTGGTGCTTTGGAAGGGCAGCCCAGGGGTTACTGTTTTGTCAACTTTGAAACTAAACAGGTAAGTTGCTTTTTATCTAAAGTTATTATATAAATAACTGACTTCATTCCCATTTTTAATGCTAATTCAAGACTACAACAGGAAAGGATAAATTCAGTACTTTGTCTACACAAGCCCACAGATTCTAACAGCTCTGCTTTGTCACAGCCACTTTGTGACTGCTCCTGGAGGTAGCAATAGTGATTTCCTTTCTCCTCTGCTGTCTTTTCCTGAATCTTACAGAAAGGGCCAGTTCTTTGCAGCTGGTGATAAGGATGTGATAAGAAGAGCCCTAACACTGTGCACTAGCTCTAGAAGATTATTCACAGCAAGGTGGAGCAGCAAGGCAGATAAAACCTGGTTTAATCCCTGAACTGGGATACAGTGGGACAAACTTGCCGTGCTGTCAGTGAGCTGTAGTTACACAGCAGGCTAAATAACAAAGAAAAAAGTGCTCTTTCCATGTGAGTGGGTTTTGACTAAAGGCTTGGTTTGTTTATGGAGCTGTCTTCCTGTGCAGGAAGCAGAGAAGGCGATCCAGTGTCTCAATGGGAAGCTGGCCCTTTCCAAGAAGCTGGTGGTGCGGTGGGCACACGCACAAGTCAAGGTAAGCTGGCTGCTAGAAGGAGGAATTGCTCTTAGCTTGCAAAATTGAAAAACTTTAATAGTAAAGCCTTCTTATCAAGGCAGTCTTGGCCTGGCAAAATAATTTCAGTCTGTTCTAGGAGCTAGCTTGGAGAGTTGATGTTTACAATGTACAGCTTCTCCTGTCTACCCAAGCTGTGCTGGATTAGCTGTGAGTGAGGACAGGCCCTTTAACCTGGGGTTCTCTGGGAGGGGGTTTCTGCTCAGAGCAGTGTGAACAGATTACTTCTGTAAATGCCCACATTTTAACTTTTCCCAAACTTAGTGAGTAATTGGCTGGAAGTTTGAATCCTTCCCCTTGTGGTTTTTTTGCATAGGAGAGGTATGGAAATTCCCAATTACCGGTTACTGTGTTACTTTGTTCCACTTCTGAAAGCACTTATGTGGCAGCAGCTCTAATTAGTTTTGACTTTAAAGTAACATACTCTGCATCTAAGCTAAATATCCTTTTATTCCTTGCTCCATCACATAAACAATCCAGTTTTTAAGATTGACTCAGGCAGTACCGTCTGGAACATCCTTATTTTAATTTTTTTTTACTTGTCTTGTTTCTCCTACAGTTATTTACTTGTATTTGATAAAGCAATTTATTTTGAATGACTTTCTTTGCAGATAAACAGATTTTGGGGGAGGCAGAGAGGAGATGCTTGTTGCTATTTTCCTTTGGGGAGTTTTCTTTTAGTTGATTATCTTCCCAGCAGCTTTCTGCTTTGTCTTATCAAGTATATTAGTGCATCTGTTTCAGATGCTTAAAAAACCAAACCAGGTATGTTCATTAAAGGAGACCACGTTGTTTTAGTTACTGACTTCAAGGGCTCTTGTCAGCACATCCAAACTGGTGCAAATCCAGTCTCCATTTTCTGTATCTGTGGAGCTACTGGAGTGCCACGTGCTTCCGGATGCCTGTGGAATGATCAGGCCACAACAGGAGTCTGAGCTGGAGGAGTGAGTGTCTGCCCAGCTGCTCTGGGGAGGAACATGCATAAATAATCACCTCGCTTCACGTGGCGTTTTCCAATCCCTGAGTGGAAAGACTTAACAGCACAAAACTTTGGCTTATTGTACCAAGAGTTTGTCTTAGACAAGAGCAGCATGGTGGTAAGCAGCTCTGAGATGAGTGGCCAAGGCTCACCAGATGCTGTCGGTTTGAGCAGCTCTGCTGAAAAACAAACCTGACTCTGTGCCAAGCGAAATAAGGAAGCAGAACACTGCAAATAGTTCAGGAGGCCCATTGCCCACAGAGATGACAGACTCACAAGCTGTCTTCTGCAGAAAGGAGGTGGTTCCTAACTGATCTTTTTTCTTTTTTTTCCCATTTTTTCCTCCCAGGACTGCCCAGTTCTGAGCAGTCCTGTGCTTGGGTTACCTTCTGGCTCTGCACATAAACAGCATAGCAAACAGTGCAGTAGTTACCTTCAAATTTACCATCTGTGCTTCCTGCCTTGTGTAGAGGGGAACAAGAAGTGACAGGATAAGGTTTAAGGATCCACAGTACAATGCACATAACTGTTCAGTATCCAGCCTGCATTCCATGTTGGTACTAACCAAATATTGTGGTTGGGATTTGTTTCAGTCTTTGGCCACCAAAATCTTTCCTAGCAAAAGCACCACAAAACCTGAGGCGATGTTAATCCAGCTTTAAAAGTCCATCTGTGGGAAATGTTTCTTTGGTCCTAATTGCAGCTGACTCAGTCCTTGGTCTCTTGCTTGCAGAGATATGATCACAATAAAAATGAGAAAATCCTTCCCATCAGTCTGGAGCCATCTTCCAGCACGGAGCCACCCCAGTCCAACCTAAGGTAGGAGATGGGTTGGGTGAGCAGTGACCCAGCTGTGGGACTGGCAGGGAACCAGCTCCTTCCATGTCAGTAAGACTTAGAGTTGTTGGCATTGTTTGTGTTAAAATCTAGCACACCAAAAAAAGCTGTTTTTGAAAGGGCAGTGCCTGTGAAATCACTCACTTGATGTGGGACACGTCAGACTGGAAGTTTATTTTCTACTGTGCAAAGCCAGTGGGTAGTGGGGAGGGAGTGAGGTGAGGTGGGGAGTTGGGAATGTGCAGCACTCCAGCTCCTTTGGCCCAAATCTCTGCACTTCGTGTGAATTGGGTTTTTACTGGACTAATTTGGTTCAGAAAAAGGCTTATGAGCAAGAAGTTCTACAATAGTGGCAGAAGATGAAAACAAAGTCACAGGTAGTACTCCACATAAAACCATTTTTTTGCCAGTGGTTTTTTGCCTGTAGGTATTGTCTGTGGGATGTGGTTAAATTCTCCAACCACTGCATTTACCTAAAGCACATACCTGCTTTGCTAATTCAGTTTGTTTGAAAGGGTGTGTGGTTTTCCTCTGTGTTCTGTCAGTGGAACCCTGTGAGCAACCAGGACCAGGTTAATGCATTTGCCCAGAGATAAAATGAGCTTGGAATTCAGAAGTAACAGGCTAGGAAGTGAAGAGCAGAGGGGTTTGAGTCATGCAGATTGTTAACTGCGTGAGTGGCACAAAGGGGTTGTTCTAGTGAGGATGGATGGTGCAAGAAGCCACAGTGGGGAAGGGAACATTCCTCCCCGTCTGTACCCAATGGAGGATAGTGAATAACAAAAGTCCTCGGAATTTGGGGTGTAACCTAGGATAGCTTCTCCCTTTGGGATAAACCCTGCTAATGCTGAAATAATGTTTCTTCCTGACCTAATTAGAGTCTGGGGTTTTCCCATCCTGAGCGGGCTGTAGCTGGGAGGAAGTCTGGCTTTCATTTCTCTGCTGTTCCCAGCAGCCTGCTCCGAGCTGTGCTCGGCTGCACATGCTCAGACCTCCCGAAATGACATCATTTCACATGAAGTAGGAAGCCTTGTCGTGTTCTTGTCTCACTCAGCGTCCTCAAGAAAGGGCTGAGTAGGTGCAAGGGCCGTTATTTTGAGGTGCTGAGGTGCCTCTAGGAGGGGCAAACCTGTGCAGAGGCTGAAGTGCAGCAGTGTGGGCTCTGGGCTGTGCATTCCTGCCTCGCTGTGGGTGCAGCGCTGGGGCTGCCTGGCCCCTCCTTGTGCAGGGAGGATTCACATGTCAGCAGAATCTCTGCATTTCTCTGGTTGGGTTTCATGCTAAGATCAAGCTCAATTTCCCTTCTGCTTTTTCTCTTTCCAGTGTCAGTGCAAAAATAAAGGCCATTGAAGCCAAGCTGAAAATGATGGCAGAAAATCCAGACGCGGAGTATCCCGCAGCACCTGTTTATTCTTACTTCAAACCACCGGATAAGAAAAGGACTACTCCTTACTCCAGAGCTGCCTGGAAATCCAGAAGATGATGCTTATGAATGGATGATGGTAGCAAGAAACAGTGCTTTGTATACCTGGAGTCCTCCAATGCTTTTGTACTTTTGTAGAGTGGGAAGGACAGTGTCACCTGAGCAGGGCACGGCCAGCACAGCCCTCTGTCACCTGAGGGTCTGCAGGCTCCTGCCTGTGCAGCTCACAGCTGCTCAGAGAAACAGATTCCCTTCAAAGCCAATGATGAACACACAGACAACCTCTTGTTAGTGTGCATTCATTAGCCAGATTAGAAACAATAACCAGTGTTTGGAGTAAAGCACATCCAAAAATACTCCATTTAACTGATTACTTTTTAAAGTATTTTTGAACAAAATGTATTCCAATTCATGTTTTGATGGAAGGGGAAGCACTTGGTTTTGATTAACATGCTGTAGTTATAATGGAAAAAACTTTTTCATCTCAATAAATCTCATTTTAAATAGATCTGGCAACACCTTTAGTAACTGTGCATGCAATATTTTATATGCACCAAAGCTAATTGATTTTGCATTTTGATTTGCACATTCCACAATGATACTTTGTGACATGGTAATGACACAGCACAGGTATTTTCAGTGTCATTTAGGTTGTAGGTGTGTGCCTGCATGCAGGAATTAGTTATTTACACACTACTGAGGTCTGTGCTGTGCCCTGAGCTTTGGCATTTGTGTTCAGTGATCCCTGGTGATGGCAGCTCCTCGTGAGGAGTGGCAGTGTGAGAGAAACTGCAGCCTCTGAGGCATCTGCCAAGCCATGAACTTGGTGTTTGCCCCCTGTCCTGCCCAACTTTGGTTTCCATGGGCTGGTAGAGCTGGTCAGCTGCCTCTTGGTGTGGGGTGGCACCAGTGTTTGTGGTGAGCTGGGACTGCCCCAGGGCCAAGTCCACAGATCTGATGGAGGGCATTGCTCTGAACCATCTGATCTGCAGTACATTTTCCCCCTAAATGTCTGCAAAACAGAAATCTGGGGAAAAAACTTTTCCTGGCAGCATTTTCTCCTTTGTGCACACAGTGCTGTGACTGGTGACTGCATGTGCCAGGAGAATGTCAGAGAGCTCACGTGTTTGGGTCCAGGTGACACTGGGCTCATTTTCCCTCCCCAGTCCTGTCAGACCTCATCGGTCACTCTTGAGCTGCTCCCCCAAACTGGTCTCAAACAGGAGGAGGAAACCAAATTGGAAAGAGCCCTGGTTTGTGCAGGCAGGGGTTGCTCAGTGGCACAGCCCAGGGAGGTTTGTATTCCTGCAGCAGCAGCACACCTCCCTCCAGGCAGAGCTTGCTTCCTGCTGCCTAACCGAGCACCTGGAGCGGAGCCGTGCCTGTCTGTGGCGGAGGAGTGCTGAAAGCCTCAATTGTTCTAAAGTAGGTCTCGTGCTGTTAACGTTTGTTTCCTAGTTTTTAGGTACCTGAGTGGAGGGAAAAGTGGTATTCTTGGGAGTTTGTCAGTGACACCCATTTGCATTCCTCTGTGAGCAGCCTGTGTTTGTATCCTGCGTGCTCTTAACATTTGTAGATTTCCGGGTCTGTGTCTGTGTTGTTTAGAACAGCTCTGAATTCTGTTCCCGTTAAGAATTTAGAAGATACCTGGTTTCAAATGGGTGTGTGTGGCCGTGCTCCCACCAGAAACATACTTTGATATTTATTTGTATTTAAATACAATTCGTTGAAATTCTTACGCTTTAAATAAACATTTAAAATGCATGTTTTCCTCCAGGAAAGCCGAAGGTGGCAAGCAGGAAGTGAGTGAGGGTGGTAAATGCTTGGCATCAGCCGAAGCCCACTGACAGAACCCGGGTACAATAGCATCAGTCTTTTTTTTTTTTTTAATTATTTCTTTGCACTGCCTGGTCGCTAACAGAAGTGCCTTGTCTGTGGCTCGGCCAGACCCAGACCTGGGGGAGCTTTATTGCAGGTCGGTGCTTGTGTTGGTCACTCCTGCTGCCGCCGGCCTGGCAGGCGCTGGTGCTGCCTGCAGCTTCCCAGCGGCCCCGCAGCGAGCCCGGGGTTCCTAACCCTGGAGCTGGGAGGAGGGAAGTGCTCACAAACGTGGTTTTTTTCCATGAGCATCAACCCTGGGACTTTGCATAAGACCGTGGTAAGAGAGGTTTGAAGAGCACCGGGGAGCGTGGCGGCCGGCGCTGGAGCCGTAAGTGGGGAGGTTGGCAGCTGGTGGGAAGGAGAGCTGGGCTTGGTGCCGGGCTCCCGTGAAGAGGAATTGGGCTGTTTCTCACTTCCAGCTACACTCCTGCCCTCTGAGGGGCTTCCATGCTTCCTCTGTGTTCCCAGCAAATCCAAGGTGGGTTACTGAGGGCGATGTTTACCATGGCCACAGTGCGGGTTTTTCTGTGGCATTTGAACCATTCTGTCTGTGGTGACAGTCCCTCACTTGGGACAGGCGTGGAATCTTCACTCTGGGAGCACAGAACATTCCCAACCCCAAATTCTGGGATTCTGGCCGAGCTGCTGCTTGACACGCTGCCGCCTTGTTGCTGCCTAGTACAAACTCCAGCTCTGGTGGAGGGAGCACATGGGGGTAAGAGCAGGGATGGGCTCAGTGCTGATACCTGTTAGCTCCAGGGCTTTGCATTCCCCAGTCACTGCCCAGGCCCTGCTCCTGGTGCAAGATGCACGTGTGAGATCTGTCTGCTCTCAGCAGGCAGTGAGAGCAGGAGACCCTGCAGAGCCAAGACTTACTCCCAAGGCTGGAAAAGGGCAGAAGCTGGCCTTGAGTCACCCTGTTCTTGAGGCTGTTGTGGCTTTGCAGGGTCCGGAGAACCAGGTCTGTGATCATGAGAGCAGTGCAGGCATCTGCGTGGTGCTGAGCTGTGGCTGCCAAGCCCAGCATCACTCTGGGGCTGCAAAGAAACCCCACACAGCCCTGCCTCGACCGGTGCTGCGTAGGGGGATAGACTGCTTTCATGGCTGTGTCCATGAAAACTCCTACGTGTTTCTTCTGGAGCAGCCAGAGCTAATTCAGACCCCACCAGTGAGAACGCAGGGTTTAAATTGTCCTTTCTCAGCATCTCGCCTCTGCACTTGTCCGTGTCCCCCCGCACTCGGCCTCTGTGGGGCTGGGGACAGGGGAGGACAAGCTGGCAGGCCTCGGGCTCCGTTTCCTGGGGGTTTCTCGGGCTTTCCTGCAACCTCGATGTTTAAACCTAATGCCTTGTATTTATTCTAAAATGGCTTTCATCTGATTTCCCTCTCGGTTAACAATTTAGCTGTCACAATCAATAACGGCGAGGATCCATCCCCGGCCGCCATCAGCTCACGTTACCGTCCTGCAATTACCCGGCGGTGGCACCGCTGCCGGGGCTTTGCTGGGGAATTATCAGGTTACTAATGAAGCCCGGGCAGCGGCGGGCGGCCAGACGCCGCGGCGGTGGGCGCGATCCCCGCTGCCGCGATCACAGGGGGGCCGCGGGGCCGGCCCGGACCGTGCGCCCCGTCGGGGC
>VYXD01005102.1:777372-818409 GCA_013397195.1 Hylia prasina
TGGCAAACTCCCCTCGTTGTCCCCTCTCTCGGCCCCCTCCTGCACCCACCCAGCCCGGGGAGCATCCTGGCTGGCACCTTGTTGACTCCAGCCGGTGGAACCTGGCGCGTGGCTCAACCTGATCCTCGGGATGGATTTTGAAAATTTTATTTATTATTTGAGGCAGAGTAAATGCGTGGTGGGGTTTTTTGGTTTTTTTTGTTTGTTTGTTTTTTTGTGGTTTTTTTTTTTAAGCAAAGCAGAAACCCCTTTCTAACACGTGTGGTCCTTGGAGCCAAGGCAGATGGAAGGGGCAGAGATGCTCTGCACGGGTCACACGGATGCTCTGCTGCTGCAGTGCTGATTCCTCCGACGCCGGGGCTGTTGGGGGACGCTGAGGATGAGGGCTGTCAGGCACGGGGCTGTCATGTCACAGCCCCACTGCCCACGGGGAGTGCAATTAGGCCTGCTCTGTCCAAGTGTCCCTTCCCTGTCCCCATGAGGGCTGCCTAGGTGCTGGCTCTGCAGCGGCTCCATGGCCTCGTGTGCATTTTGAAGCAAATGCTGCCGTTTCCTGTGTCTTGTCAAATAATTACATTTGGCATCTAAGGCTTCAGCGCTTCAAGGAGAACCAAATTAAAATGGGAGCTCCTTGAGCAGAACACTGTGTTCCCGGGCCATGCAGGGGCTGCTCACAGCCAAGCTCCCACGGCTCCGGTCGTCCAGAGGCCCAGCATGATCCTGGTGTGATTCCTGCTGTGCCCCGCTGTGACCTCGGTGGGCAGTCTGCAGGCAAGTGACCTTGGGGACACTGGCCTGGCAGTGGCTCAGGTGGCCTTCACCCCTCGCCGTTCTGTCCCTCTGGGGTGATGCTCCTGCTCGGGCATTGCAGCGTGAAGATCCTCACTGAGGCTCTGCTGCTGCTCTGCTGTGAGCCTGGGGAGATGTCACTGCAGCTGACTCTGAGGGCTGTGTTAGAGCCTTCCTACAGACCCAGGAGGGCACAGGAATGTTCAGAGCTGTGTGTGGCCCTGGGGCTGGGTGTCCCCTGCCCTGTCCCCGCAGGCAGGGATGGGCAGGAGGGCTGAGGGAGCTGCAGCACCTGGGTACAAGCGGCGTAGGAGAGACAGGATGCACCAGGGCATCCTCCCGCCTCCGCTCTTCCCGCACCCCAGATGATGCAGCCGCCCCTGGGGGAGGTGGGATGAGTCTCTCTGGGATGAGTCTTTCCTGGTAAGGTTGTTATCAGTTTCCATCTCCCAGAGTTAACCTCTGGGGAGAGTATCTGCTCACCTGACCACAAACCAAGCATGCAGGGCATGAGCCCATGGCTCGGGTAGCATTTGGTGATGCTCTGGCTTGTGCCGCAGTTCCGGGCTTGGACAAATCCTCTGGCTCTGTGTCTCTTGCTGCAGTGTGGCCCTGTCCCCATTCCCGGCCCTGTCCCTGCCAGGCAGGTGGCAGGAATCCTGTGGAGCCCCTCTCCTGGTGCTCTACTGCCCTGAGCAGATGGGGCTCTTTGGGCTCTCACTGCCCTGCGAGCTCGGTGAGCTAAATCCCGTGTTGTGTTTGAGCTGTTATTTGCAGTGGTGATGGCTCAGGGCAGATTTCTTGTGAGCCAATTTCTCTCCCTGTTCCTGAGTCCCTGACTGTGGTGGTCCCACGGTGGCCGTCCCTGCAGTGACAGTCTGTTGGGTGACAGTGGGTGCTGGCCCCAGCTCTGTCTGTGGTTGCTGCAGCGGTGCCGCAGGCGGGAGCTGGCCGAGAGCTGCAGGCACAGCGTCAGTGGTTGCTGGTGCTGCAGGCTCTGCGGCCCCGAGCCCGCGTTGCTGCTGAGCCTCAGCCTCTCTCCGGGTTCTGCTCACACCGTGGCTCTGCAGGGACAGCGGTATCAGCCCTGCCTGTGCTGCTGCCATGGCCACACGAGCCCCCTTCAGCAAACCCTGTCCAGCTCCCTGGGCACCGCTGCTAGCCTGGGGGTGCTGCCTGGTCTCAGGAGATGCCTGGGTGTCTCCTCCAGATCCCGGCTGATGTGTGATGGGGATGTGTGACCCTTTCTGTGTGGTGCCTGGTGCCTCAGTTTCCCCCGTGCCCGTGCTGTGCTCCCCCCGCCTGGGCTGGGATTCCAGCGGTGATCACCACGTGCCATTAGCTCCGTACGCCTGCCCCTCGCCTGATACTGTTCAGCAAGTACCACTGTTTACATAGCACATTGTTCAAAGTAATTCAATTTACAGGAATGATCTTTATTTCTAAATAAAAAATTAATACAGTTCTTTTGTTTGTGCGTTTATATAAACGAGCTGGCACAAAGTCAGTTTACAATGTTCCCATCTGAAGTAAATTAGTGAAGTCTCTTAGCTAAGTCTCTGTATAATTTCAGCACAGAAATGTCCTCTTTTTTTTTTTCTTCTTTTTTGGTCAGCTATGGTCAGGCTGAAAAATTTAGACCCTTCTTTTCCTCCCAAATAGTTTTGCCATTAGTAATCCCAGCCCAGGACAGTATTTCCACATCTTGCAGGGCCCACGGTGGGCAGCAGTTCCTCGGTGTGGGGTCAGGCATGGGCAGCACACTGGCCCTGGTGGTCTGGGCACTGTCTCTGCCTGTCTGCAGAGCCTGGGGCTGCTCTGGCCACTGAACTGAAGGGTTTGTGGTGCGGGGTCTCTCCTGTCGCTTGCTGTGGTTGTTTCTTGTTGGCATTTTGTGTCCGCACTGAGAGATGCTGGAGCTGCTCAGGCAGAGCTGCCAGGGGTTCTGCTTCCCACTGGGGTGAGGGGCTGGCAGGAGCCCTCGGGAGCTTGAGGTGGCAGTGGCAGTGCTGGGGCTGTGTGGGGAGGTGCAGTGACTGTGTTGGAGCCAGTATCACCTCTGGGGTGGCAGAGGAGATGCTCCCTTCTCTCCTGATGCTCTCGCTGCTGCTCATTGCATTTATTATTTTAAGCAGCAGTAATACTGAAATGCAGCTATCGAACCAAGGCTATGCCTGGCACCTCGTGTCCGACACTGACCTGGGGGTTCAGGGCCACAGGGACCACATCTGCTGCTCCCTGTGAATCACCTGCCCTTGACCATCAGCATCCTGAAGGGGGGTTCCACACATTGGTGAGGAGACCCTGGCTGTCTTGTTGCCTTGTCACTGTGCTGAGCTACCTTCCAGTATAGCTCACTCCAGTACAGTCATCATCCTCTCACAGTGAGGAGACCTCCTCCACGGGGGAAAAAGCAGATGTGTGTGCCTGTACGTGTGAGGAGAGCACACATGGTTTGATTTATGGCAGAGGGAGAGAACCAGCTCTGACACAGTTTCCATCCGAGTGTCACACTGGCTGTTATCAAAATAAAAACCCACGGGCTCGGAAGCTGATTCAGGGCACTGCATCACCTCAGCCCCTCGGCCACGTCTGGCGCCGCAGGGCTGCGATGAGTTACACCCCACTGCTGCCCACGCCACTGCCACGGCACCACTGAGGCGGCACCGTTGCATGAGTGTTGTGGGAGTTGGGGTGGTCGGGGGCAGCAACGGGGTTGGCAGCAGCGCCTGCAGCCTGGCATTGTGCTGCCTGCCCTTATCCTGCCTTCCCTCACCTGCCCGCCCTTATCCTGCCTNACGCCTACCACCTGGCCTGCTTCGCCTGCTTCTCCTGCAAGCGGCAGCTCTCCACGGGCGAGGAGTTCGGCCTGGTGGAGGAGAAGGTGCTGTGCCGGATCCACTACGACACCATGATAGAGAACCTCAAGCGAGCGGCAGAGAACGGTACGGAGCGGTCAGGGCCTCGCCCCGTGCAGGGTGTCGCTGTGCCCTGTGCTCATCCTTGTCACGGGGTGTTGGGGTCGGGCCTGTCATTGCCATGAAGGGGTGATGGGTGGCCCTGGGGGGGCCGGAGCACGAGGCTCTGTGCTGGCAGAGGGCTCATGGGGTGGGCGGTGTGCTGGTGGCTCGTGGCAGATCTGTGTGCCGTGGGCAATGCCAGGGATGAGCGCCTGGCCCTGCACAGCCTGGAGTGCAGAGCCTGAGGGAGCTGCTGGGATTTTGAGGCTGTGAGTCATCAATGCAGAAGGTGGGATTGGCGATTCAACAAAACCTTCCCATTATTTTCCACCCACCCTGCCCATCTGGGGTTGTGCCACTGCCAGCTGGACAGCGCTGTGCCACGGCCAGCCAGCCTCTGCTGTCCCAACTGAGCCGGTGACACCGAGGTCACAGCACTGCAGCTCCTGTCCCTTCCCCGTCCTCCTGCATGGCAGTGCCCAGAGACATGCTCAGAGGAACAAATTTGTGGGGTTGGTCCAGTCTGGGCAGTGCCAGGGCCTGTCCTGTGGTGGAAACTACTTCAGCACATGGTGGTCACAGGGAGTGACATGCCATGTCCTGGCCCATGCAGTGTGTGGAAACCATTAACAACCTGACAGGAAGATAATATGTTTCTGTTTACTGTGTTTGAGTAAGAGGATGAAAACAGAGTGCCCAGTTGGGCTGGGAGGGTCCTGGCTTGGGACGTGATGTGTAGGTCCATATGGTCAGCTGCTGAGGGAGGTGATGGGAGCAAGGAGGGAGGGGGAGAAGCCACGTGTCCTGGGCAGCAGAAGGGTGTGAGGACAGCAGAGTCAGGCACTGGGGAATGCTGCAGAGCTGTTGCCCCAGCTAGGGGCTGGGATGATGGGTTTGTTGCTGCTGCTGCTGGTCAGAACAACCTGCTGGTGTGGGCTGAGAGCCAGTGTTGGGCAGTGCTGGGGCACCTGGTGAGTGTCAGGTGTCACTACCTGTGTCCAAGGGGTTTTGAGAAGGGGGTGGGATCACTTTGGAGAGCTGTAGTTGCTGTGGAGTTGGAGGGCCACACTCTCCCCTCCAGTAATTACCCAGCAATTTCTTCTGCACATGAGGTTTTACATACAAGAAAAATAAACAGATGTTGCTGAAGTCAGAGTCCCATTCATCATCCGAAAAGAACAAGTCAAACTATATGAGAAAGTCCTTCAACTCAAGCCAAGACAATCACAGCCTGGTCCAGCTTGTGGAGCGCTCCCCGGGCTGTGCCGGCTCATCCTGGGAGCGGGGCGGGCGCCAGCCCTCGGCTGCCCTCCCTCCGCCACCCCTCACCGACACTGCCAGCAGCGGCCAGGCGTGGCAGCAGGGCCCGCTGAGGAGCTCTGGCCACCCTCTCTGGAGGCTGCCCAGCAGCGTGAGCACGGCTGGGCTCGCCCCGGCGCTGTGCTGGGCAGGGGGCAGGTCAGTGTCCCCCTGGAGTGTCCCCATCAGCGTGGCTGCTGCTCAGGGCCCGAGGCCACGGGGACGTGCTGCTCCTGCTGCTGCTCTGGGAACCGGGAGGAAGAGGAGGTCGGAGTGCTGGGACAGTCTGGGACTTGGAAAAGAGCAAAGAGCCCACTGAAATGCTCTGAGCAAATGAAAGGACTGTTGGAGGCCCACGAGGGAGAATGGGGTCACAGGGAGCAGCAAGGGGCAGGAGTGATGGATGTTGGTGAGCCTGGCAGAGACAGGGTCCCTTCCCAGCCACTCTCTGGAGAATGTGGCAAAGTGGTGACCTGAGTCGGGGCCACAGGGACATCAGTGCTTGCCCTCACACGCCACCTTGACTCTCCTCCTGCTGCTGTCTCCCCTTATTCCCTGTGGCTCCCACAACTTGCTGCATTTTTCTTAATTCCACAGTAAACTCCTGGGGAATGGTTGTTTCTGCTTCCCTGTGTGTGGAGGGGCTCAGCAGCCCGGGGCAGCTCCTGAGTGGCAGTGCTGGCTCCACTCCTGCTCCCGCTGCAGCAAGGGATGCTCTGGGTGTCCCAGGCTGTGATGCCACCAGGTGTGGTGTCCCCCCAGAGGAGCAGCTGCTGCACGTGGTGGGGGCAGGTGGGCAGGTGCGTTTCTGACCCGTGGCTCATGGGTTCCTCTCCTGTAGGCAATGGGATCACGCTGGAGGGGGCTGTGCCCTCGGAGCAGGACAGCCAGCCGAAGCCAGCCAAGAGAGCCCGCACCTCCTTCACGGCCGAGCAGCTGCAGGTAGGGCAGCGNGCCACCACCGGCCGAGCAGCCCCAACAGGGCGGGGAGGGGGCACCTGAAGGCTGGCACCAGACAGGGCTCGCAGCCCCGCGGCTCCTCACCCCGGGCGTGCAGCACCCAGCAGCTTCGTGCTGCCTCCCCCGCGCCGGCTCCTCTGCTCCCGCAGCGATGCCAGCACCGTTCTCTCTCTGTCTCGCTCGCGGGTTTTCTGTTTGTTTTTCCCTCTTACGATGCAATGAATCAAAACCCCAACAGCCCCAGCCATTGGCAATAAATCACTGGGTGGGAAAGCTGCCGTTAGCACAAGGTCCTGGAGCGCTGTGCTCTGTCCCAGCCGCTGACAGGGAGTGTGGGAGCTTCCCCGGCAGCCGTCCCTGCCACCAGCAGGCCAAGTTCCCCAGCGCCAGGAAGCACTGGGATCGAGAAGTTTAAAGAAAAAGGGGTTTTGCAGCCCCCAGGGGACGCAGGGGCAGGGAAGTCCCCACGCCTGATCTGGGAGGGGAGAGCGAGTGGTGCCGTAAGGACAGAGAAGTGTCCCCTCTGCAACTCCCAGCTCACAGACAGCCCAGCTCTGCCTCTTGGTGACATTTGTACTCATCACTTTAACGTTCTGCTCACATACTTTCTGCATACAATAAAAACACGGATTGAAATAAATTTGGAGCTTTCATCCAAGATTGTTTTCCAATGACACATTTAAATTTTGTATGCGAAAATCTGGCTTGAGCCTCTGTTATTGGGGTTCTTCATTTAGCTAAAGATCAAGCAGGCTGCACACCGGGTGATTTTTTTATGTGGATATTTTTTAAAGGCACTTTGAACAGGAAACAATTTGTCAAACGCTTATGACTGTTTCCTTCTCTGTGGTCCAGTGTGCTCTGCCTTGGAGAGTTGATCTTCACTCAGTCTTGGAGAAGGTTTTTACTCCCAGCTATCTTTCAAAAATTAAAGCACAAGAAACAGTTCACCACTTTAGCATAAAAACCCCTCTTCCATACATGTTTTAACTCTAGGATGGAATTCCCTAACTGCTCCTTTAATTAGAAGCAGTGAGATGTGATCAGAGATCTCATACCTGCTGCTCACACAGACTATGGCTGTGTCCCACCACATTGAAAGTACCCTCCTTTCTCAGCTTTAATGTTCTGCTGATGGGACTTTTGAATATGATAAACCACAAGTGATCAAACCAATATTGTTTTCATCACTGTTAAAGTCACAACTTATCCTAGTTTAAGCTTCTACTCGTTTTTGTCTCCTCTTGGTCGTCTTTGCCAATGCTCAAGTGTCCCAACTGATCTCAGATGTGCTTTTAGGCTGGGTGAGCTGGGATTGCAGATTAAAATTTAAATAAGACTTTGAAAGGAGCTCCCATCATTTGCAGGGAGGCTGTGCAGGGACAAAGCTTCATTTTTGCTCTGGTGAGAGTAACACAAACCCGTGGAAGCTGGTGAGGTGCAGATTTCCATATTTCATTCCTTTTGTAAACACTTCGAAGAAACGCCCATCCAAGGACCCTGGTGAGGGACCACGCTTTAACCAAATCGTCTCTCAGCTGTCACAGCGTTGTCTGCTTTCGTTTCAGGTTTGGTTTCAAAACTGCAGAGCCCGCCATAAAAAACACACCCCGCAGCACACGGTGCCGCCGTCGGGAGCGCCGCCGTCCCGCATCCCCTCCTCGCTGTCCGATGACATTCACTACTCGCCCTTCAGCAGCCCGGAGCGGGCCCGGATGGTGACGCTGCACGGATACATCGAAAGTAAGAGGCGGCGGGGCTGGGGCAGGGCCGGGGCAGCTCCCGGGAGAGGCGGTGGCAAATCCCTCCCGGTGCTGCGGGTGCGGGGATGGTGCCCGTGCTGCTGCTCCGCCTCGCGTCTGATAAACTTTGCCCTTGGGGTTAACTCGTCCCCAGGAAAGTCGGTGCCTGGGTTTTACCCGACTGGTCCTCGGCCCTCTTGTGCTCTCTGTGTCATGGAGAAGAGGTGTGAGCGTGCCCTGTGCGGCTCGGTGGTCAGTGGTCTCCTTCCCGCTCAGAACAGCAGAGCTGCTTTCTCTGACAGTTCCCAGTGCCAGTGAATGATTTGTGAGTGATGGGCGGCTTTGGTCACGCCTGGACAGAGGTTTTGGCTCTGTGGCTCTTGTGAGGCTTCTCCCCTCCCTCGCCCGTGAGGGCTCTGGCCGTGCCCTGCCTGACCCGCCGGGCACCCCCCGCTCCCCGCGCGTCCCGGCGCAGACCCGGCCGTGCCGGATGGAGGGCGTGTGTTGTTTGTAGTAACAGAGGCTGAAGCCTCTTCTCATCCACAGGTCAGGTACAGTGTGGACAAGTGCACTGTAGACTTCCCTACACTGCTCCACCAGTGCACCTCAAAGCAGACATGGAAGGACCACTATCTAATAGGGGTGAGAAGGTAAATGTAGTCCCTGTTCCAGGCTCTGCTGTAGCAAAGATTTGTGTGTGACATCATTGCCACTGCTGTCTCTTGTCAGCATCACTGCTTCTCCATGACCTCCGGCAGCTGCCACCCACCCATGTGTCTTCCCTTGGTTTTGGGGGCCCTAAGATTGATGTACCCACAGTTGGTCGAAATGGCATCACTGTGTTTTTCACCGGACACCCCTCGCTGTTGTGACGTGCTGGGACTCTGTGCCTGCATCCACTGAAGGCTCTCACATCCTCCTGCCTGAATCCTCCCTGGTTTCCCCTTCCTGGGTGCCCTGAGCTCTGTCCTGCTCCGTTCCTCAGGCTTCTGCACGTGTGGTCAGTGTTCAAAGAGCCTGGCTGTTAACAACGGAGCAGGGGGGACCTCCAGCATGTACTAACTTCCCAGTTTTCCACGAGTTAACCAAAAAGATTAATTTCTTGCAGATTGCAGTATTGCTTAAAAATAATAACAACTGGCTGTTACAATAGCTGAAGTAGGAATGTTATTTCACAATGTCTGGCCAGGAGACAATATTGCATGTTGATATTTTTCTGCTCAGCTCTTACAGTATCTGTTCTAACACACAGCTTGTTGGGGGCAAGGCTTCTCAGACATGCTTAGGTTTGGAAGATTTTATTTAGAACCCTAGTTTCAGTGACTTCCTTTTGAGGGAACACTGAGCTTTTGGCAGCTACGAGTGGTTTTAGCTTTTGTCTTTACTGTTAGAAGTTCTCAGCACCTCTCTTTTCAGATCTCTCTCTTCTCAGTGCAGAAGCAGCAGCTTATTGAGCTCTATTTCAATGGGCAGAAGCAGGGGCACAGCAAAGATACTTCTTCAGTCTAAATTCTACCATTTTGTCATATCTGCCCAGCAAGCTGCAGGGCTTTCAGAAAATATTATACAGTCCTGGTGCTGTTGTTAGAGAGGCTTCACTGCAGCAAGCAGCTCCTGATTTAAATGCAATTACTGGCTCGCAGCTGTTGCAGAACAGGGTTCTCAGGACACAGAGCTGCCCCCCAACCAGTTCCTTTTCTAAACAATCACTTGTGTGTTGAATTCCTGAAAACTGAAGTAGCTTTTTTTCCCCCCACATCCAAAAATTTTTAAAAGCAGAGATAGCTGAGATCCTGGGAAAAGACATTTAAACGCTGAGTGTGTGTTTCCCTCTGCGTGTGGGGCATTCCCCACCCTCCTCTCGGTGCAGTGGCTGGTGAGCACTGGGCTGTGACTGGTTCAGCATCTGCTGCCCCTGCCCCAAGGCAGGGAAGGGCTGGAGCTGCAGAGCAGCGAGGTGCAGTGTTTGAGGGAAGCCTGAGCTCATCAGTGAGTGAGGTGCACAGTCAGGACCACCGGTCAAGGTCTTTGTCTGTCTCGGTAGCTGCGATGAATGCACTGCTGGCTTTGGGGTGCTGCCCGGTTTCGTTTGGTTTCACAGCCGAAGCTGTGGTGCACCTCTGCCACAGTCCCGTCCCATCTGCGCTCCTCAGTGGCGGCTCCTTCCCCGGGCAGGGCTGGCAGCTCCTGCGCAGAGGATGTTTCCAGAGAGGGTTTTCCTGCCAGGAAGGGGCTGCCACGGCAGAGCCCGTGTCTGTTCCGCTGCTCCCTGCGAGCGCATCGCCGCGGCGAGGGCTGTCTCTGGAAGCCGCTGACGCTCCCGTTTTTCCCGCAGGTCATCCTCTTTCAGTACTGACTGCGCGGACTCTTCCTCACCTGCCCGTGGCCCTACCAGCACCACTGCCCCTCAGCCGCTGACACAGCCCTCGGCAGCTGCCGCCAGCCCGCGGGAGAAGCTCAGACCCAGCACTCTCAGTTCTTTCCATTGACCAGCACCTCACGTCCGCTCTGATTTCTCCAGCGACACTCTGTGTATGTGTGTGTTGAGTGCACAGTTACATTTTACACTTGTTTCTTGTGGACTTGTAGAATGACCGTGAGTCTCTCCGAGGCAGTGCCAGACACAGTCGAAACTGGTGACTCTACTGTGCTTGCAAGTCTTGCTCCCAAACCCATGGGAATATGAACAACCCAGAACACGCTGAGTCTCAGGGGGGTCAATGATCACCTCTGAATGCAAAGGAAGGAGGAATTTACATGGTTTGGCCTGATTCTCTTTTTGCACCAGTGAAGCAGTTCCTGGACATCCCTCCTTCTTTCCACTCGCATTTGTGAAATCTGAAATTGGCTTTTTGGCTCAGCCACTCCATATATAGACAGACCTTCCTGAGCCAAACTCGCAGGTAGCTGAGACTCCACTGAGTGGAAAACATGATGCCAGCTGGAAATAGGCAGTTTTTCTTCCTCCTCAAAGTGCTTTAGAATCACATGTCCTTTGATCACTCAAAGGTAAGTAAATCTTAGTGTTTTTCCCCCCGTTTTAAAAGAGGGGAAGCAGAGATGTCCTAACCTGAGAGGAATCATGAGGGTTGGTGGCAGAGCCAGGTTTAGCACCCTGAAGTTCTTGATTGCTGACTTGTTCTTAGAACACTGAGTATCTCTCTCCTCTCACAGCCATCTGCCAAATCTCTTTTTTTCTTTTTTTAAGTTTTTTACTCTCGTTCTTTATTAACAAGCTACTTTATTTCCTTGGAGTCATATTGGATCACAAATGGGTGATTTCAGAATGTACCTACAGAAAACTTTCAGACAATCCATACTCTGGGACTGGGAAACGCTCAATGGAAGGTGGCCATAAAGGTGTAGAAATGTAGAAATGTTCTGCCCTGCTGTGGACTCAAGTTCAGTCAGTGGAAAGAGTTGGGTGGAAACTGGAGACCAATTAAAAAGGTGAAAGGCACACTAAGACCAGCAGGAACCAAGTGGACAGCAAGGGGATGGCATCTTCCTTTGTCTGGCAGAATCATTCTGATCCTCTCTGCCCTCCTGCTCTCCCCTGCTGGGGCAGGGCTGTCGGTCCTGCCAGGCCCTGGGATGAGGGTGCATCCCGGGACAACGGCTGGGCTCACGGCAACAGCAAAGGAAGTGCTCAGCAGTCTGGCCCCAAGTCAGGAAAAGGACTCCAAAATGATCCTTCATTGATGGGAATAACGAAAAGTAAACAAGGGACCTCTGCCAGCCCTTCTCAGTTTGCACCGAGCCAGGAGCAGGTCTGTAACTAAACCTCTCTCCACGCAAGCACATGGGTCTGTCCTGCTGTGAAGTGTCTGTGAGGCTGCCCTTCCAAGAATGTGAAAGTCTACCCTGAGCCACAGCTAGTGAGGGATGTGACTGAGCCGTGCCCAAGGAGCAGGAGATGGGAATCCATCTGTTACATAACTTGTTTTTAATTGGAACTGTAGATACACGTGTTTTCCTCTCCGGGAGATCCTGGATCAATCCGTGGCATGGGCTGGGTGGGCAACAATCCCACTGCTCTGGCCAGCCCATACTGCACACGTGGGGAGCCTTCTCCTGCCCGTGTCCCTGAACTCCATGTGACACCAGCAGCCAGACACGTGGCTCCAGCTAAACCACGAGGAATGCTCCAGGAGTGGTGTGGGGAGATGGGGATGTCTGCTGAGGTGGCCATTGAGACCTCTTGGATTGAGAAGGAACTGAGTACAAGCACACACTGGTATTGGTTGGAACAAATCCATGCACTCACACTCTTCTCTGTGTGTGTACATGCATTAAGAGAGTGATGGTACTACCTTGGACAGTTGGGCCAGAATCTGTCAAATTGCAGCCAGCAGCTCTATTCCCAATTCAAAATCACATTGGAGAGGAGAGAGGGGAAGTAAGTCCACAAAATATTACTGTCACCTGCTGATGTGTGAGCCACCATTAAAAGAGTGTGACCAGGGACAAGGTGCTCCTGCACGCCTGACCCGACTGGAACCGCCTCTGCAGAGGTGTCCCCTTGGGGAGGGGACAGTCACCAGCTGCTCCAGTTGCACCAGGTGCAGACCTTTTTGTCCTTGTCCGTAGCAATGAGGGAAGGATGAGTGTTCCCTTGGCTGGCTGTTGGTGAGTGTTTGTCATCACAGGTTGAGGAGGTTGCTGTGTCCCTGTGCCAGCCTTGAGATGCTCGTGGGGGCCGGGGGGTCACCGGGGCCTGACTTTGTTCTCTGTTTGTGCTTGCACATCCCAGTGACCATTAGTGCACATCTTTAGTTGTGGAATTTGTGCCATAAAGGAACGGGTAGTTATTCCATTTGACGCTGAAGGAGAGACTTCAGGCTGTAACTTGCCCTGACATCCCACAGTCTCTGAGATTGCCACAACTGTTCTGTTGAGGGAGAAAAGGGTTTGATGTGTTTCTCCCTTTTGTCTTGGCAATGCAATGAAAGGGAAACTATGAAATATGTACGTGCTGAATACCAACTTGATCAGAAAAACCCCACACTTGTGAAATGTCCTGGATATCCCAGGGTTTGTAAGAGATACCATGGCAGGGCCATGCAAGGCAGAGGCTGAGGGAATGTAGGTGTTCCTCTCCAGGGACGTGGGCTCACCACAGACTGTGCTCGGGGCACTTCCCCCCATAAGTAGCCAGGAGCAGCTTTGCTAATTCAGAAATCAGGCTCTGTTTATATTAAGCCCAAATTGTTTGCAAAAACTGGAAGCAATTCAGCTTGTGCAGTTTTAGAGCTAATTATGTGTATGGAAAATACTCAACTGTACCAAGAATGTAAGAAATCTTCTAATTTATTCAATACATTGTTTCACAACATATTTCACACTGACTGTTGCCACTGAACCAAACCTTATCTCAGGTCATTTGCATTCATCTCCTGTCTGTGGATTAAAAAAAAAAAAAAAATTAAAGTCATTCTCATTTTCTTAGTTTATTCAGTAATTGCCAGATGGGTTCTGGTGCAGCAATGCAGACTCCACGCACTAAACTTTTCCAGTTGCTATTTACAAACCCTTTTGCAGACAGAATCCACTGAAGAGAGCCAGTGAAAGGCTCTTCACTCCAGTTTAATAAGGTGACTAACAGAGCTCGGCTCTGGAAGTGGGATGGTTTCAGGTTTTATCACCAGTGATTTTTTTCTGGCTCATGCTGGTTAACCCAATGCCCAAGCTAAAGGTGCTTACAGAACTCACTCGTTGGGACAGGGAGTGGGAACCAATCCTGTGCTACTATCAGTGATTTATCTGTAGGATGCCAACTAAACACCAGTTTTATTTCATCTGCCAATCATTTTGTTGTAGCATGTTGCAATTCTGCATGTCTTGGCTACAATGGTTAAAAATTTTTTTCTCTGAATGAGTGGACAGTCAAGACTAATATTTATTTTAAAAAAGTAAAACAAAATTGTAAGCACTTTTTGTAAAACCAATGTCTGTTTTGTTACATACTTTTAATGTTGTGCTTTGTAAATGTCTTATTTGTGTAATAAATAAAGTTAATGCAAGTAGAAGTGCTGGCACTTACATCCAGAAAATGATGTAATTCCATTTTATTTTATTTTTAAATACTTTCTGGCTTACTAATCAAGCAGCAACCCACCCAGTTTTCCTCTTTTATTATTTTGTTAAACTCTGGCTTCAGGAGAGTTCAACAAACGTTCGTAGTAAATGGATATAATTTCCTAGTTAGCAAACCAGTCATTAAAGAATACCTCTGGTGTACATTATTACAATGATCAATCAATATCAAAGTACTGAGCAAAAAGAGAGGAAAGGAATTCACCAGGACAGCTAACTAAAATCTGGGAAAATAATGTTGATTAAGATGGATTTGAATGACTTCAACACCAAATCTGAGGCACTCTTTTTAACAAATTGTTTTCAGGCTTAATAATGTTTATACATACTACACTGCACACCTCTCAGGAATATTATTGTGAGTACAGTCGGCTTTTCTGCCGTGGCTTTTGCTCAGCATGACTGATTAAATGATTATTTCCATTTTTCTTTGAGCTGACAAAGATGACAGAAAGATTATATTCCTGTCGAGGGAAAGGGTGAGACAAACCCACGAGGACAAATTGCATTTATTGTGAATCAGATGACTTGCTTTGCTGGAATATTGTCTAGGAAAAAACTGTTTTATGGTTTCGGTTTGTTCTCAGTTGTTATATCCCAGGCTTTCCGGCAGGTCCGAAGGATCCATTCATGCTCATCATCGTCTGAAAGGGAGAGAAAGAGAACGTTAAATATCCCTGTGTCAGATCTGCTCTTTGCATCCCTGGGGTCCAGCTCAGACAAGCCGTTTTTCCCTTGAAAAATAAATCCATTTTTTAGCCACTGGCATCTCTTAGAACACTTTTTTTTGTTTGTTTATTTAAAAGATCGTGTGCAGTTGTGTGGGAATTTGTCAAGGCAGGACGTACTGGGTCTGTGGCAAGGACTGATTATTCATCTGTTTGATAAGCTTAGCTTGGTTGAAGCACGAGATTTACATGTACAGATTTTATATTTTGCCTTTTTGGGCAAAATATCCAGGAGAAATGTTGCAACTATCAGAAATTAAGATAGGCATTTTTTTAATACTATGGCTGTGTTGCTTGTCGGTTTATAAAAAGTGAAGGTAAAGAAAAATTTACAGTAAAATCCCAGGTTCTTGTCTTGCAGCTTTTCTTTCCATGCTGTTTTTGAGATGTATGTTGTGGCAGGTATTGATAAGCTGATGTAGTGGCTGAGAGATATTTTAGACCAACTCCTGTGTCCCTTGTTAGTATTCATGTCTGTCGTATTTATTCTGAGAGCATAATGACAGTGTGGAAAGAAAATAAGAGCAAAGACAATGCAGGAAAAAACAACAGACCAGCAAAGTTTGAATAGTAATTTTCTGCATGATTTACAAAAAAATAGCTTGGTGAATGTTAAGTTGTGGCTTCTTAATTTCAGGGATTTAAGTAGTCTTGTCTCTAAAAAGTGTTCTGCAGCCTTTTCCTTTGTGTTTGTGTAGGAGAAAAGAGATCTGTCTAGTAAACCAGGGAAAACAAACTTCAAAAAGCCTTGGGAAAAAAAATTAAAGTATTACTTAAAATAATACCTGTATTTATTTTTATATAAATGAAATATATTAGAGCTGCTTCTTGTGTTTACCACTGTCTTAACAAATTCATATTAACTGCTTGTGATGTGTGTAAAAATCTAAATTTTTAGGGTTTGTGGCAGCCCTTGTTATGTACAAAACCAGGTGATTGGGAGGAGGATGGAGCTGATGGGGTGTAACCCCAGTCCCATCACAATCCCATTTATTCAGCCTGCTGAGCACCCTGCTTAGGCAGGTAAAAAAAAAAAAAATGGAGAAAGAAGCATGTTGCTTCTTTAGGAGTCAAATTTTCATGGAGATCTTTTGATTATGGAGTTGTACCTTTATGTTAAAGCAGCAGAGAAGCATTTGAAATGCAAAGGACAGGAATGTCCTGGGTATGATCTGTTAAGCTAAAAAGTTCCCAGAGGGGTATGTGACAAATTCTGATGCACAAGTCGTCAAGCTTGGGCATTAAAACAATTAACTGTGGTGGCTTGTGAATCAAGCTTTGTCTTTATTTTTTTTCTACCCTTTTTTTTTTTTCATGCTGCCCTCCTTTTTCTCTGGTTGCTGGCTGAGCCATTGGGTGCACACCCGTGAGGTGCTGCTCACACCAGCTCCGCTGGCATCCCAGTGAGGGCAGGAAAGGTGCCAAGTTTCTTGCTTTAATGATGCAAAATAGTCATAATTTGGATGAAATAGCGAAGTTCAGCCCTTTCTGTGTTTCACTGATCTCTTTTTTATTCCTTAGAGATCTGCAGATCCATAACAAAATACCCTGTTAATGGCATATTTCTAATTCGGGTGTAAAGCAGGAGAAAATAGATGCTGAAAAAATATGCTAAAAGGGAAATTAAAAACATGAGCACAGAATCTTGCTTAAAGATCATGCAATCCTCACAGGCAGATTCCACCAGGGCTGCAACAGGAATGCAAATGTGGTCCTTAAGCTTTCTTAAAAACAACATCCAAGCCATAATCAGTGTGCTGGCTTTTGTTCTATGCACTAGGTGTTGTGATCACGTGAGCCTTGCCTGTGACAGATATTGTCCAGTCTGTGTGGCTCTGTGGTTTGAGCTGGAATTGCCTTAGCTAAAGAAAAAATACTTTATCTGAGCTTGTAGTAATTGTGTGACAAGGAAACTTTTGTCTGTTTCTGCCATGGTGAAGGAATAAGAAAACCCAGAGATGCTGTGCATCACCATGTCTGGCTGGTAGCTGGGCACACCTGGCTCACCTGAGTGCTAGAAATAACCAGCCTGAGTCTGTCTGAGCCTTTGACAGTGCTCACTCAGCTGAGCATCAAGTCTATAAGCACAAAGCAAGGCAGATAACTTGGCTTCACAGGTTTCCAACATACCCTTGCTTTGCCCAGATTGATTCTGCACTCTGGGATTTCCTGGTCTCCTAGGAAAGCACCCAGGACAAGTCACTCCAGGGATCTTGGCCCTGCCAGACTGATTCCAAAATGTCTTGGTTTGTGCAGTGATCTGAGCCTGTGCAAATTAAATATGTGTTCATAGGCCCTGCTTAACCTGCATGTAGTTTAACCAGATGTAAAAACTGAACGAGTGATGCAAATTTCAACTTTGTTGAAGAAACAGATGTAATGACTCAACATGAAGTAAATCCCTAGAACTGCCATCCAGCCCAGTGTGATGTACAACTGGTCCTTGGTCTAGTTAAGGGGAAATGAAAGAATTGGTCCAGGATAGGAAGAAGAACCACAGAATGGCTCCAGGGCTGGCTATGGGAGAGGAGGCAGGAAAATATTAGAATGTAAAGAGTTAAGCTATGGTAAAACATACTTTTGCTACACTAAAGAAGACTGGTTGATAATTACTGTAGTTTTAGGGCTATTTGAATCAGTGCAGCTGCAACCTCTTCAGTAGTAACCCCTGAAACAAGACAAACTGGGTTTATTGTACTGAACAAGTCTTAAAGCTCCTCCCTGATTGTTAGTAATTGGCAGCAATGGACTTAACAGCCTCTTGACTACCCTTTTTACACTCTAC
The DNA here is from genome assembly GCA_013397195.1 of Hylia prasina. NCBI lineage: Eukaryota > Metazoa > Chordata > Aves > Passeriformes > Sylviidae > Hylia > Hylia prasina. The sequence continues at coordinate 794,732 of VYXD01005102.1, forward strand.
CTGACTGTGCAGCTAACAATTTAAATCACAGATGCCGATCCTTCTTTGTGGCAGCTGCTTGTTAACTACACGTTCCTCTTTTTCTGCCACTGGCTGCTTCCATAACCCTGCAACACCAGGGTTAGATTGGAGAATCACATTTCATCAATATTTAAAATGGAATTAAACCTTGAGGTTTGATTAATGCTACCAGATAGCGAGTTGTAATTACTATTTTGCAAATTGCAATTGTTTGAATATGTTAATATGATTGTCTAAGCACATCTTCACCTTCAGAAGTAATTTTCCTTTTAAAAAAGATTCGAAAAAAATACAAACTCTTTAATCAGTGCTAAATTATCACCCTGTGCACAATTAGGTAGAATGGGGTTCTTCGTGTGGTGCGCTGAATTTTGTGTCAGCATATTTATCTTTAAAAGTTTATCCATTTTTTAAGGTTTTCCTCAGTAGAATAAACAGTGATGGAACAGACTTTGCTGAAAGAGGACTAACCATGCTGGTGTTTGAAGGTAAAGGAAAAAAGCTTTGTCTGAGCATTTCACTGCAATCTGGTGTGTCCCTGTGCAGTTAGTGAATGTTACCCACTTATTTCTTCCAAAGTCAGTGAAATATTATCATTATTATCATGACATATTATTGGGATCTTGAAACTGAAACAGCAAAAGATTGTAATGGATGAGCTCTTGAATTATTTCCTTGTGTCTCAATCGAAAATGAGATCAGTTTCTAGCACCCACTAAATATATCTTGAGTATTGTGGGTGAGCCCCTCAGCCAGCCCACACTGGGACAGCTCTCTGTTATTTTTTGTGATTAATTCAGGCTGTTTTCATTAAGCAGGCAGAGGCACACGGAGCCAGCCCTGGCAGCCACCTGCACGACTGGTCCCCAGAAACAACATCTGCCCACAACAGATGATTAAGCAGGGGTGCAAGTCCTCCTGATCTCCTGTTGGACACTGTCCACACAGCCAACAGGTCAGTCTGGAGACTCTCTTTAGGTGAATAAGACTCAGCTAAAGCTGTTGGCTGTAATCTGTTCCTACAAGTAGCCCATTTCAAAATTGGTTCTTCTCACCAAATATTGCCCGGCAAGTTTCTGCCTTGTTTTGGGGGGGCTTTAGGGAAGTTCCAAATGTCAGCAAAGTCCAAACAGGTGTCACAGCCACTGTTAGATGTACAGTGAGCTCCAACTGCAGCCCACTTAAAGCAGAGGATTTCTGCTCTCTGCAAAATGAAACCACTTGCCTCCTTTCCAATGTTCAGGCTAAAAGTAGTGGCACAAGAGATTTCCCCAAATACCACACTCCAGATTTATCTCTCAACTGGGATTAGAAACAGCTGAAAATTCAGGGTGGCCTTGCTTCAGGGTGCTTCCAAGGGATGACATGAAAACACACTGTAATTTAGGTGCGTTTAATCTTGCTATATTAAATGCATATTGCAAAGTTTAGAATTATTTGCTTCTAACTATCATGTTTCTGTGTTGCTCATGGAAACCTCAGCTGTGAGAGACTTCTGAGGACTCTGCATGCTTAGGTGCCTGCCATGGCACAGAGCTGAGACTGTCAGCACTGGCAGTATTGTCAGGGAGGCTTCTCTTAACTATTGCTTTCCCAGGAAACCACCTAGAAGTTTGCTGAAATTAGAATACCCAGTGGGTTGAACAGGGAAAAAACTGTATTGTTCACCTTAAAGAACTCATCTGACCGTGTTAGGTCTTGGTAGCTGTATGTGTTCCAGAGGCTGTGTCTGCACTGGAGGCCTGGTGCACTCAGAAATTCAGATCCATGGCTCCCCCCCCTGCCCAAGGGCGAGGTGGGACCTGATGTGAGTGGGTGTCATCCCTTTGTGTGCCCTGTTAGAGCCCAGGAGGGGAGCTGGTGTCCCTGGGATGTGCCCCCAGCAGGACAGGGAGCACTGGGAGCCCTGGCAGAGCTGAGGGCCAGCCCTGCCCAGAGTTTTCCATGCCCACGGTTTGGAAGGGTGTGTTCACAACAGACCATCCTCGAGCAGCAGCTGAGCTTCCTCCCCGTTTGCAGAGGGCCAAGCACACGCAGCCCATTGTAAACAACAATATCACTGAATTCTTTCACATCCCTGACTCCTCCCAGCACCCGCAGCGCAGTTTATCATGTTCTTCCACTGCACAATCACAATGACAAGTGATAGCATCTCAGCCATGGGTTCTGCCTGGCACACCCCTTCCATTTCCACTGCCCCCTCCGGGTCCCTACCACCCCCTTCCTTACTGCACCTGACCCCACCAACATCAAGGCTGGCAAGAAAATGGAAAATATGTTTTCAATTAACCTTTGCTTCCACCCACAAATTCTCACCCTTCCATTCTCTTTTAATGACTGTCATTCCAAAATGGCCCCCAAATGAACTTTCCATCTCTTGTAAAAGTTGTTTTCACATGAGCTGTATATTGGATGTAAGTGCCTATAAGACTTGTGTGTAACCTATTTAATGGATTCACAATAGGATGGTTTGCACCCAAACAAAGGTGTTATTCTTGGCATGCCCCTCTTTGGAACTGAAACTTCCACAGTTTTCAAAGAGATAAGGCCAGGAAACCAGAAGGAACAATATATCTGCAAAAGCTATAGCTACTGAAATTACCGTAGTAACTCGCATCATGATGCAAATGTTAATATTATCACTGCTGGTTATAGCCTGGAATACAAATTATGTTGGTTCATAATCTATTTTGCTGAATGGAGAATGTTTCAGATTAAAATATGTCAGCCAAATTTAATCTAAAAATGTTCTTGGTTGCTCAGATGAGAAGTCTCCAAGTATCTCTGTCTGTCACCCGAGCAGACATTGACACTGTGAAAGACATATGTATGAATTTTGTAATGGCATCCAAACTGTGCTTGATCTTAACACATTTCCATATAAAAAGATACAAAAAGAGCATATGATGGGTAGGAAAATTGGTCTAACATTTTAAAAATGTTTAGGGTAGAGTAAGAAAAAACAATGGGTAAGAAAATCCCCCCAACTTCTCTTAGGAGTCTGGGATCTTCATTTTAAATGAAGTGGAGTCAATTTTTCTCTGCTAGCTTCACTGCTCAGCCATTTGCTTTGCCCACTCAGCAGTCCCACTGTGATACTTGCCAGGGTTCTGCCCCTCCTCCTGCTGAGATCTGGCTCCTCAATTAATTTATTTGTTAAGCACTGGGGATTATTTAAATCCAGAGCTCTGACATCGGGACAAAAGCTATCTAACTAAAAAACAGGAAGAGGTAGATAAGTGACACTTTGGAGATCCAGATCAAAGAGTTATAGTACAATTTCTGACCTGCTTCTGGATGTAATATTTTTTAAAGCTTTTGACTACCACAGAGTCTGAAAAAGAAGTATGAGAAAACTGGAATTATATGAATGTGGCTAAAACCCTGTGTCCTGGAACTAGATGCAAGGGAAAAAACTATATGGGAGATGGAGGAGACAAGACCAGAGGGTGAATTTGTAGGTAGCTCTGTAGAGCCTAGTGGGCAAGGAGAAGAAGCTGAATGCCATGGCAGAGAGAGAAAATATTTTTTTGCAGTGGTATTTTGGAGGAATATGAATCAAAGAGGCCAGAAAGAGGAATTAGCAGTAAAAAGGACAAGCACTCCAGCTGTTGCAAGAAAAGCAAAGGGCTACTCACATTCGTATGCTCTACTTGTGTAAACGGAGAGCAGTATTGGCTCTCTGCTTTACAACCCTGCTTTCAGAAATAAGTTTGTCAGCCAAAGTAAAGAGAAAAAGATCAATGGATTGCAATAAATGGCATTTAACATAAAAATGAGTAAAATTTACAATCCAGTTAACTTGTTAAATGTTACAAAATCAGCAAACAATAGACACAATTTGTTTTGTTCAGAGCCCAGAGGTAGAGACCAAATCCTCTAAATTAATTTCTGCAAAAGCAGGGGTTTTTTTTTTTCCAAACAGGTCTGGATCCTATTCGTTGTAGAATATACTGATTACCAACTATTTTTAAGAGCTTTACACAAACATTATTTCTTTTGTTGTGTGAAATGCAGAATCAGCCATCTGGCAAATGCCCCAGAGCTAAAATCTTTTACATGACATATAATTCAAAATGATTAAATATACAACAGAAAATAGCTATAGCATTGCACTTAAAATAGCATGAACTTTTACTGCCGATCAAAACTGATTTCTTTAGCCTAACAAGTATCCAAAGAACAATTATTTGAAGAGCTTTTAAGAGTTTCAATACGTAGGAACTAAACCTCATCTAAATTCAGTATCTTAAGTCAAATAAAAAAGAAACAAATGTACAAAAGATTAAATGGTCCTGCCTTATAAGTAGACATTTAAATCTATGGGAAGCTAAATTCATTCGAACAAAAATACTGTATTCCCTCTGTATGTGTATTGCTGGGGCTTTCCTCTCCTTGCTCAGGGCATCTGCCAAAACAACTCGTACATTCTTAGGCAATGACATGGGGACTAGGCTGGAATCAGGCTGTTCATCCACTCCCTCCATCATCAGAACGGGCAATTTCACAGAAGAACAGGGAATAAAGCTCCGTGCGTGATCCCTCAGTGCAGTCAATCTTTTTTCCTGCACCACAGTCGACTCAAAGTTAAATTTGCTGTCTTTTTTCCAGAAATACTCCAGGCCTGAAAAATTGCCAGGTCCTCATCCCACACCCAGTTCTCCAGTAGTTTCTGAGAAAGAGCACGCAAACATCTGCATGTATTTGGGGTACATGAGGGTAGGTATAGAAATATTACCCTGAGCGATTATTGAGCGGTTATGGCTGTTTCTCAACTGCATTTTTCAGACAAGTCAAAGTCTGCATTTCCCAAAAAGCACTTGGTGCAATTCAGATCTGAGTTGTGAGAAAAAAACCGTCCAAATGTAGGAGATTTCTCTCATGGATTTGTGCACTTGGATAAACCTGAAATGGTTGAACACATCGTTGCTGACTGTCCAAAATATTTTTGCTTTTTAGTTCTTTCAGAACCAGCATGAGAGTTTCCATCCCAAGGTAACAACGTGAGGAAACTGTATGTCTGTGATTATTAAGGCTTAGAATTAAAATGGCTTTGCCCCCTTGCCTGGGGAGTCAGGCCAGCCTCACCACCGAGGAACCTCAGACGTTCTAACCCCAGACTTCTCTAAACTATACAAAAATAATGTTCTTGAATCTTGACCTTTTCAGCTCATAATGACTCCTGAAGCAGCAGGATTTTTCCTGCTGCTTTTCACAAGACTTTCAGGCTTGTAGAAATGCTGATTGCTGGCTGGCTTGGGACTGCAGCAACACCAAACCCCCTCTTAATAAGACACTTGTCCTGGTCTTCTGGGCCTAATCCTGCTCTTAATTCAGTTCCCTGACTGAGATCTGAGTGAAAAGGCAGATTTTGTGTCTTTCTGCTCTTGATTTATAGGAAGAGTACAAATATATTTCAGGTAATATTGACTGCACTATAGGAAGCTCCCCTGTGCACCCTACTAATTAAACCTGAAGAAGAAATATGAAAATAGTAGAACGAATATTATCATATTAGAACAAGGAAAAGCATGTTTTATATTATTGAACCCATCCCTGTGAAAACCACAAGAGAAACAAGGCAATTTTCATCAGAAATATCTTTGCTTTTCATCAAGACAGGTGACCCAGGCAATCTCCTGAAATCTTTTCCATCTCAGTATAAAAATTTCCTGGGTTTGATGGTATTTTCTATTTGAAAGTTACGGGGTTTTCTGATAGTCAGAGAGCCTCAAACCTGACTGTCACAGCTCTTCTTGTACCTCCCTGCTTTGCTTAAAAAATAACATATTGTAGTTTCTACTTTTCACTGAAAAACTGGGACATCTTCCGATCTTTCTATGGACCAAACTCTGTTACAAAGGTGCCAGGAGTCCTATTTCTTGGGGAAAAACATAAAAAAAGAGGAATACTCCTGGTGAAACAGGAGCCTGGTCCCGGTATCTATTAAAAACAAACAACGTATCTTCTTACAAATGAGCCTTCCCATTCTTATTTATGTGCTCAATTTTGCCTACTTCGCAATACTGGAAAAAAAAAAAAAATGAAAAGCTTGAAGAACACATGGAGAATCAAGAGAAATTTGAGCATCCCCAAGGAAACAGAGGTTTAGGGACGGAGTAATAACTGCAAGGCTGTAATGAGAATTTGGAAAAGTTTGCTAGATAAAAACGTGTAACAAAGCTGTTGCTGTCATTTCGTTCCCTGGGCCTGATTATGTTTGCACGATGGGCCTTTGCGCTGCTCTAGCAGCGAGAGCTCTCCGAGTAAATGAGTATCAGACCTCCGAGCTAGCGAAGTGCAGGCCTTGCCAGACTCCTCTGTGCTGCTCGACATCCTCTCATCTCCACAGAGAAGTGCTGGGAGCAAATTTAGGAGTTTCAAATGGCGGCTGCTCTCCTCTGCTCTGGAGCTGCACCTGGATGCTGCCAGGCCGGAGGCAAGGCCGTGCCAAGGCTCAGGGATTCCTCGCTCCCTTCCACAAACAGCCCAGAAACAATTGGGAATTGCTTCATAATAGGGCCGGGGTGAAAGGTGAGGACTGGAGTATTCTGCAGCCTGCTGCCAGGGCTGAGGAAGATAGTGTCATTTTGGTAAACCTGTCAAGCTGTTGTAAGAACTTCCTGAATGCTTCCTACCATCTGCTTTTGATGCTTTCAAGACTTGGCTGGAAGCCTGGAGGTTTTCCTGCTCTTTCCTGCCCAACCTATAATGGAGTAATTCTGGATCTGTTCCCTGTCATCTCAGCCTCTTCCTCAGTTTCTTCTGCTTACAGCTGGGTTGTTTTTTTTTTTAAATTTTTTTTTTTCTCTTTACTTCAGTGGCCTTGTGCCCTGAATCATCTCTCCTGGGGCGGCAAGAGTTCCTCTGATGTTGAACAAGTGCCGGGTTTTTCAATTGTGTTCATGTTCTCGAGAGGAAGGGTCTGGCCTACACGACACATTCCTTCTTCACACTCACATCAACAACTTTAACTTTGTGTCCAGGCTCTGGCTGGAAGGGCCACACAAAGCCCATCTCCACGACTCTGTCAGGCCGCACGCTGCGCCGGGCTGCTGGGCCAATATTGATTGATATAATTTGTAGGGTTTGAGATAAATGTCATAAAGGACAATGAGTTCAAAGAACAGATTAAAAAACAATAAATTGAATTCCAAGGCGTTCCCTCCTGTACTAATCTGTGTAGGTTCCTGTGTTTTTGGAAAGCATGTTGCTTATCTTCCTCATCAGTAGGCCCACTGCATTCCAGTATTTTGGATCTATGCCATTTGTAATAATCTAGATCAGTTTTTATTCAACGTTTATAAAACAGGCCATGTATCACAGGGTATATTTTATAGCAGATGGTATCTCCAATTCATTTACCCCCCCCCCACTTCCCTCCTCCAATATCACAGCGCACACTCACAAAAGCTCTTGAAAGTAGAGCAGAGCAGAATTTTTTTACAACAAATAGTAAATTTGCTGAAAAATGGAGTTTCCAAGCAACAAAACTGTTAAATTGTAGTGCACTGAAAATTAAATGTTCTGTTCCCCAGGGGAAAAAAAATTGGTTTTGCAATTTGGACATTAGAGGGGGAAAAAAAAAAAAAAAATAAAGGCAGGGTAGGTGGTTGCTGTCAGAAATCAGTTTCATTTTAAAACCCCCTGCACTGAAAAGGTGGTAAACACAAAGACTAAACAGCTAGAACACAAAGTAGGGTTTTTTTTCAGGTCAGATCACATTTTTTTAGTTACCCCAATGTCAACAGTTTGGGGATCTTCTGTGGCCTTTAATTTGAAAAGTTTCTCTTCTGGCTTGGTAAGAACTAACTTTCCCCAAGGCTTATTAATTTGAGGACTTATCCGTGTATTTGCCAGACTCTACTCCAAACACAGCTCTCCAAGGTGAAGGTTTCCTGTTCAGGAAGGTAAGACTCAGACTCATTTTAATAAACTGGACTATTCCAACATGTAGAGAGAAGCACATGCTCAAGCACTTTGCTGGTTCACAACATGGAGCTTTTCAGCTTTCAGGATCAGTGATGTGCCCCTCACAACCACTCCCTTGCTTGAGATCATAACAGGAGACACTGAAGATTTTTCTGAGATTAACATACCAAACAGTAATAAAATATATTTATTCATATGTGCTTGGGAATACTTCATTGTAATTCTGCAACATATGATTTGTAGAGCTCTGGGGATACATAAATCACTGATAAAATAAATAAGTTAAAGATATTTTAGCTCAGTGATAATAGAAGCAAGTCACGGAGTTGTTTATATTTTGGCTTTAATCAGGCAACCTAGAAGATATTAGAAATAAACTCTTCTTAGTTTACCTTGCAGAAGAAGTTAAATCATACCTGCATTTCTCAGGAACTTGTGTTTGTAGTCAACAACTGCTCTGGTTTTGGGGTCGTAGAATCCATCACCACAGTCATAACAATCTTCTGGGATTATTTTGGGAGGATCCAGATTTGCAAGCTGAGGAACGCCTGAAGGGGAAAAGTAAGGTTTGATTTTTTAAAAAATGTATGCCTTTGATAAAGATAACTAACATATAGCTCAATGGTGTTTGCTATAAAAATAACGTGGTTACCTCACAATAAATTTTATAAAACGTTTCATCAGTTTTGCAGATGGGGAAAATGAAAATGGAAAAATGCACACATGAAGATTGTGTGACAAAAAGCAATCACTTTGATTTCCTCATTCACAGTCCTGTGATTCAGCCCACCAAGTTAACATTACAAGTCCAACCCTAAAATTCAAAATGGGGCCAGGAGAGACTTGCTGGCTTCACAGAACTCCGTGTCATCACTAAAATATTCCATGTATTGTGTCTATCGTGTTACAGATTTTACTCGCTTTTTGCCCTTATAAACCCACCTTTTGACTACAATAAATAATAACATTATAAAAGTCTTTAGCGAAAACATAGACTGAACACAAATGTCTGTTTTGGTATCTACTAAAAAGCAATGTGAGGCAGATGCTTGAAACTTCATCTAGTGTCCTGGATGCAAACTAATTGCTTTTGCTCAACTTCCCTGTATCAAAAGCACCCTGGTGATGCAGTGAGGCTGAAAGGTATAAAAGGGTTAATTAGGGCGTCAAAAGCTGCGGATAACAAAGCCTTGTCCTGCGGGTCATTGCTCCGAGAGACCCGCTGTGGATGCAGAGCTGCATCCCAGGCTGTGCCGCTGGAAGGTGGCGTCCACATTCTTCTGGCAGCATCGTAGCTTGTATGAAATTAGCCAGAGCATTTCTGCTCCATGTTACTCATGTAGCTGAATTAATCTTTCTTAAGCAAAGTTGTTAGTTTAATTCCTTCCAGACTCTCAGGATCGCAAACGCAATTTAGTACCTGGTGGTTTAAAACCAGAACAGATTTCTGTGTAAAATCTCCTGTCGTAGCCATCGCAGTAACGCCATTTTTCCTCGTCGTATTCGAGACCATCTGCAAAAGTGTATTTCCCCTGCAAAACACGTTTGAGTGCAGAGTTAATAAACATGATGGATGGACGGAACGCCAAGGCCAGGCTGCACCGGCAGAGCCGCAGCAGGGCCAGCGCGGCTCCGCTCGGCTTTTGTCGGGAATCCTGGCCGTGGTGCCCGGCCGCCAGCGGCCTCCCCCCACCCCGCGGGGTCAAACACTGGCTCGGAAATCCACGTATTTCACCTCCAAGCCTCCCTGGCGGCGGGGTCTCTACGAGCCGAGGCCCCTCGGGATGAAGCGCCCCCGGGCCGTACCTGCGTGGCCACCCCGCGGTCCCAGAGCGCGCGGTAGCCGCCGCCTGTGGGGAGCAGCAGCTCGCCCTTCCCGTGGAACATCCCGTCCCACAGCGAGCCCCGGTACTCGGCGCCCGTCGGCAGCGTGTAGTAGCCGTATCCTTCCATCCTGGAAGAGATGGAGGGGGTGGATGGTGGCAACCCCGCGCCCCCCGCGCCCTCCGGTCCCACCAGCATCCCGCGACCCTCCCCTTGCCCCCAAAGCCCATCTTCCACCCGCAACGCCCGCGACTCCCCTGCCGNGAGGAGCTCGAGGTTCCGGAGGTGAGTGCGTGAGGGCTGACGGCGCCTTCCCCACCCTGCCCTGTCTTCCCCGCCCGCCCTCACGGTCGCTGTGCCCCGCCGCAGGTGGCAGTGAGCTCGTCCGTGCTGAAGGCCGCGGCGCACCACTACGGCTCGCAGTGCGACCGGCCCAACAAGGAGTTCATGCTGTGCCGCTGGGAGGAGAAGGACCCGCGCAAGTGCCTGAGGGAGGGCCGGCAGGTGAACCAGTGCGCCATCGACTTCTTCAGGTGAGAGGCCAGCGGCCGGGGGACACCGCCGCAGCCCCACGGGCCTGGAGGTGACGGTGCTGCGGGGCCGTGCCCGGCAGTGTCATTCGAGCGCTGGCGGTCACTCGTTCCAGCGGAGCACCTCTGCGGTGGAGACAGCCTGGGAGAGCTGCGGCTCTTCAGCCTGGGCAAGAGAAGGCTCCGGGGTGACCTTAGTGCAACTTTCAGTACCAGCAGGGGCTACAACAGAGCTGGAAAGGGACTTGTGACAAGGCGATGATGTGACAGAACAAGGCGGGATGCCTTCACACCGACAGAGGGCAAGTTTAGATTAGGTGTTAGGAAGGAATCTGCCCTGTGAGGGTGGTGAGGCCCTGGTACAGGTTGCCCAGAGAAGCTGTGGCTACTCCATCCCTGGAAGTGTCCAAGGCCAGGCTGGATGGGGCTTGGAGAAACCTGGGGTAGTGGAAGGTGATGATGATCATCTCTGAATGAGATTATGAACTTTAAGGTTCCTGCCAACCCAAACGATTCTTTAATTCCATTATTCTAATTAAAAATGCTGCCACCATCACTGCCTTCAAAACTTTTATACTTGCTTCTTTAACTTTATCTCCTGTGGCTAGAGGCCATGTGCTTTGTCTTGCTTATTTATACTTGAATTTATCCTTGAAGCTGTTTTGCCTTTGTTCCAGAGCAAGCGGCCTGGGTTTTTGTTGGGAACTCAGGGCAGTGGTGTGAGGCTGCTGCACCCTGCAGCTGTGTGATGAACTCCAGGAAACCAACCTGAGCATTGCATTGTTTGTCCTCCCTGTCTCACAGGTGAACTACTGAGAACTTGAGCAGGTGCACCACCTGCCTCTCCTGACCAAACATGTAGATCCAAGGCATGTGCCAGTACCGTTTGTAAAAAACCTAATTTAATTACCTCAAGGCATATCCACCTCCAGCGTAGCAGCTGAAATCTCTGTCCTAAGCATGGCTTTTTGCTTTAGACACAAAATTATTTGGGACCATTAGCACACCATATAATGTAACTAAATCATTTAGCAAAACAAAGGTGTCCTGTGGAGGAGCTGTGAACACCTACCAGCAAAATCTCTTCCACCTGTCAGTTAAGTTATTGCTGTCATTAACCGTAGCTGCCACGATGGAAATTTCACAGGTATTTGTATCAAATACCGATTTGAGTGAAGGCTTAGAAGTTGCTGAGAGCTTAAAGCTGCAGAGCCGGCTCTGCCCCGAGCTGAGGCTGGCGTGAGCGAGGGAGAGGAGCGCCGAGAGGTGCTTGCTGAGGGGTTTGTGCCTGTGGTGTCCCCAGGAGCATCCGGACGCACTGCGCCGAGCCCTTCACCGCCTACTGGACGTGCATCGACTACACCAACCAGCAGGAGCTGCGCCGCTGCCGCAAGCAGCAGGCCGCCTTCGACTCCTGCGTGCTGGACAAGCTGGGCTGGGTGAGGCCCGGTCTGGGAGACCTCTCCAAGGTAACTTCCTACCCTTTGGGGCAGACAGGCAGATCCTGCTCTCCCTCCTCTATGCGCGTTTTGTCCAGGTCTCCGGCGTCTCTTGGGCTGGTGGTGATTTGTGAACGCGGCGCTGGAAGTTTGTGGGATAATGGAATCAAGACTGGCAGCGTTTTCCAGGGTTGCTTTTCCAGAAGACTTGTGCTTTTCTTAGAGAATGAAATTCTTGCTTTTTGCTTTTCCTGGTGTGGAGGGTTTTCCTTTAGGAATGAAGCTCATGCTCGCATGGAGCTACTTTGTGGTTGTGATGAAACACCCCTCCCTTCTCTTAGAAGTATTGAGGAGCTCTCATCAACTGAACAATGTGTCCTTACTATTGTTTGCTTCTTCTTGGTAGCTCTCCCTTGAAGTTCTGACCCAACCTGGCCATTAAATGCTGTGAGAAGTTGTATCACTTCTTTGCATTTCTTTCCAGGTTACGAAGGTGAAGACAGACCGTCCTCTGCCCGAGAATGTCTATCACTCTAGACCCAGACCAGAGCCAAACCCACCCATTGAAGGGGAGCTGAAGCCCTCTCCCTTTGGCAGCAGGCTCTTTTTCTGGTCCTGGTGAAGTGGGCAGGCTGTGCTGTGACTCAAGTGCACAGATGTGGCGCTTGCACATGTAAATTGTGTGGTGTGTGCTGGGTGTTATTAATAATTAAAGAGCCCCAAACCATTACGTGGCTGAGCAGGCTTCTTTAAACTCACGGCAACGAGAACAATGCATTTCCCTGTTTTGCTCAGGGCTCTCTGCAGTCACACAGCCCTTGGGACCCTCTGGGCACCAGTAACGTCAGCTGGTTGATGATCATGATTACCAGGATTGTCTGTGATGTGTGCAGACGTAGTTCCAGTCTTTGACTGCTGTCCCATCAATCACAAACTGGCGTGAGACTTGATTTACTTACTGAGAACATTGCCTCATGGATCAAGGAAACTCTGGGAACAAACAAGTCATTAATGTCTTCCCTTAGTCTTGCAACTGATAATTGTGCATTCTTTCCAAGGGATTCCTGTAGAAGTTTGTGACACAACCTAAAATCTGTCTTGGAGCAAGGAGTTACTGGAATCTGGCATTTGCTAGGTGTGGGGACAATGCTGTTTCTGCCATAAAGATCCCTGTTGTGCTTCCCAACTGCTCATACAACATTGGTTAGGGACTTCCACTTTTTGGACTGTTCTACTGGGGGAACACAAACTACTTTATCAGAAAAACCATATTAAATTTCCAACACCTTTCTGGAAAAACTTTCTCTTAAAGGATCTTGTGTCCCATTAAAGAGTGTAGAGGGGAGCTTGTATTCTGTCTCAAGGTTCTGACTTAAAGGGTTTGGGGCTAATCTTTCCCAATTTTTCACTGTGATGTTCTTTTAGATAGAGGAGTTAGTGAGCTTTTTAAAATTTATGTTTTCTACAATATCTGCAATCACATTTTTCATAGGAGTTGGATCTAGTCTTTCATTCACCTCCACCCAATAACAAAAACCTTCTTAAAAAGGTCAGAAAAACTCCAATGAACTTGTTTTTCCAAAGCAATATGCAGTTTAACTTCCTCTGAGTGAGACTGTCTCACCTGAACCATGGCAAAGAGTGGAACTGTGCTCTGCTCCTTGAGTAGCCTGCTGGTAGTAGGATCTGCAGATTTACCATCTCCTTGTTTGGGGTGGGATTAAATGGTAATGGTTCTATAGCTGCAGCATATGTTTCTGATCCATGGAGCTAGAGGGAAAATTGTAAAACACTTATCTAAAAATAGCTTGTGCACTGTGTGGCTTCTGGGTTCTTGCTACTTTCTGCTGGGGTGCATGGAGCGAAACTCAAAGCAGGTGCTGTGTTTGCATTTTATTGTACACACCAGGCTGTCTTAGCAGCTCCTTGCCTAAATCTGTGAGCTGGTGCTGCACCTTTGCAGTTTCTCCTTGCTCATCACTGCCACCATCTCGGAGCAGCCACGTCTTGCTGAAGAAAGAGACCCCTTCTCTGCAGAGACTGAAATTAGGACAAGCTTGGGGTCTAGTTACATTCAGCTGAATGAGTGAAATGGGGCTTGGCCGAGCAGAGGATAAATTGTCTGGGGTGTTAACACACATCACCTCAGATCTTTGCTGACCCACTCCAGCAGTTGATCAGGAGTTATTAGATCTTACCATGTTCTGTTAATAACTTGCTATTGTCAGCATATTGTATGAACCATTGCACTGCTGAACATCTGCTTTAGAATAAACAGGCATGGGCATTCCAGTAGTCAGTCCCTAATCACAATTAAAGAGTATTTTTTTCCCATTAGATTGCTTCTGAAAAGAAAGATATTCACAAGTAGGGGGTAAGTTTTTTCAACAGCCTGATAGGAACCCCACCCTTAAGTTGGCTAGTACTCTAAGCAAAAAAAAAGAAAAGAATTTATGCTGAACCCTCAAAGGTTTAAGATCGTTCGTCTGTTTCTTGACAGAGGAATCTACAGTCTCTTGGGTCAGAGCTGTGGGATCCAGTAATGATATACTGATTATGGTTTAAATGTCAGAATTAACTGTCTGCTGACCTAGATTCCCTCTTCAGTTTCAAGCAGAAGTGGGCAGGTGAAAGTACAAAAGAGATCAGCAGAGGAGGACTATGAAATGATAAAGTCAAGTAGAATTCAGCTGTATTCTGAGCATTTCCTTCATTAACCTCTCTGTGATAATTATTTCTTGTCTTTATCTCTTGGCTAAATCTCTGGAAAAGTGTTGCCAGAGGCTTTTCATGGTGCTTTGGACAGTGCCTGAATGCAGCTATTTCTGCTCAAAATCCTGTGGCTTTACTCAAACCTAGATGCCCCTTTGGAGCTGTAATGGAAACTAGAACAAGTGGATGTCGAGATTCAGTAAAGACCATAAAAGTATTTTTGAGGAATGTGTCTTGACAATTTTTTGGCAGATGTAGAGCACACACATTCAACACAGATACTTCCCTGGCCCTGTGAGAAGTGTTACTTGTTGTGCTCTGGGCTCTCAGCTTTGCCAGAGTTTCTAATCACATGTTAAATTAACAAAATGTTAAGCCAGTGTTGTAGCTTGTTCCACTGTGGGTCAGATTCGGCAGAAGCTGCTCCATTCTTTCACACTGTGGGTGGGAAGAGTGAAATCTGAGTGTAATTTCAAATCTCAGTAAGGTGGGACTGTGTGTTCCTGGTGCAGCAGACTTGCGTATTTCTGAGGAGAATGTCTCTCTCCAAAACATCTGGCAGTTGGAGATGCCCTGGTTTCAAATGGTTCTGTTCAATTCAGGACTGTACAACCCTTTTGAAGCTCTGTGTGCTCATATACTGGAAGCGTTTAGAAGCCAGAATCCATCTGGGCAGTAACAGATTTCAGACTCCCTCTTGTGGCTGCCTTAAGCTGATTTTGAGCATCTCTGTGAAGATTTTGCCATCGTCAAAATCCAAAGGCTACAGAAACTTGATTAGATCCTTTGTCTTTGCTATAAAATTCATGTTGTGTCAACTTGATTTTTCCTACATATAAAAACTCCTGAGTATGAAGGGAGAAGAGGAAGAAAAATGGCTTGAAAACAATTGCCTCCGTCACATTTGATGTAGCTTAAGGAAATTAAGGTAGAGTCAAAGTAGATGGAGGTGGCTGGGAAGTCACAGTGTACATTGTAATTCCTTCTCTGAATCCAGAAAGGAGATGACCCTGGTGCTGCAGAGAGAGGGTGGTTCTGTACCTCTGGGTCTGGTGTAAAATGAGCAGGACAGGGAAGGATGGGGAGCAGGTTAATTGCAATATTTACTTTTGTATGAAAGCACATTATTTCTCTTTGTTAGGAACAGACATGGCCTCACCAAATGGTCTTACTAATGTTAATAACTCTGTTAATAATTTTCTGGTTTTTCATGTGAGCCCTTCTACCTGGGGACTTGATCTGAATCTAAGGCACCACTGTGTGGCTGAGTGTGGTGCAATTAGTACTTTGGCAAAGGGAGGAGGTCTGAGAAAACACAGCACAGCAAACTAGAAGCAAATAGTCTGTGGTGTGAGTTTGGCTTTAAAGCAGTAAATCAGCACTGCAAGCAGAAGCAGATGCTGGAGGAGGGGTAGCTCCCAGACCCCCAAGGCAGATCAGCAACAGCTCACTCCCTGGTGCAGGAGTTATTCCTGGGCTTGGTTTCTGCTTCAACAAATTTCTCCACTCCCACGTGCTGCTGGAGTCTTGGCAAGCCCCACGCAGGCAGGGTGCAGGTTCCTCTGTGCTTGGCAAGGACAGGCAGTGAGGAGGGGAGCCCCATTCCCCTGTGCCCCAGGCTGTGCCTGGCTGTGGAGAGCTCCAGGCTGTCCCAGGGCTGGACACAAGCAGAAGCTGCTGGGACATGAAGAGTTTTGCTATACCTCTTATATCCAGGAACAGGGCCTCAAAGAAGAGAGTGTTTAATGGGGTAAAAACTCTTTTACTTTGCCTGCATTCCAAGCATCTCCCCATTGCTGCTGCCTGAGAAATATCTTAGATCACAGTTGTCTGTTGCTGATGCCTGAACAAAAGGATTACAATCTGCAAGTTCCTGTGCTCTTGGCTGGGCTTGGCAAGTGCAGGTGGTTAAAGGGAATGTTTGGTTCACACTGTGTTCTGCAGCACAAAATGGCAAACAGCTTTTCCACTTTTGATATGGTTTAAATTAATTTCTCCCTTCTCACCAGGGTAAATAAGGGCTGGGAAGAATGGCCATGCCTGTTGCTTTGTTAAACTCGGCTTTTGCTCCAATTCTGGCACCAAGAAAGAAAATAAAATACAGGGAAGGGGAGCTCTGTAAAAGAGCTATGGATCTCCCAAGTTGATAGGTTAAACCACAAAAACCCCTGAATCTGAGGCATTGCTCTAATATTTGTAAAATCAGCATGGCAGCTCTCTTAAGGGCTGTGAGTCAGCCTGAGGGTGGTTCAGCTCTTTATAAGTAGTAGCACAGCCTTCTGCTTCCATGCAAACAGGAGCGGGGATTTTAATGGAGCCAGAATTACCCCTTTGGTTAGAGCACGTCTGACCTCTGCTTTGTTCTCGCTGCCTCCCGTGTGCAGCTGTGCGGAGACAGGAACCTGACCCGGCTTTGGGAGAAAAGGGCTGGATGGAGCCGCTAAACGCGGGATCAGTGCAAGCCTCTCTCCCCGGCGCCCCTCCCGTGCCCAGCCCGGGCTCTCTCCAGGCTCCGCCGCTCGGCCCCTTGCGCTGCTCCCGAGGGCCGGGGCGCTCAGGTGTGGCCGCCCGGGCTGTGGCTCTCAGGAAGCCGCTGACAGCGGGGCTGACCCGGCCGTGTGCGCACGGCGAGAGGCTCTGCCCGTCCCCTGGCGCGGCCTCAGGCGCTCGTGGCCAGCCCGCGCTCCAGATTAAACAGAGGAAGGTGAGGGTCAGCCGCCGAGAGCTCTGCCCGAGGCTCAAGAAGCACATTTTGGCAGAGGAACGAAATACAATACAAGCAGAGAGGGAAACTCGACTTCCATCCAACCCCCTCCAAGAAGCTTTTGGCTCCTTACAGCTGCTGGAGTCTTTACTACCACTTACTGGGCTCTTTATTTTTACAGGCTTTCATGTGTTTGTTTTCTGTCTCTTAGACCTGTGTTGCAGAGGGGACAGAGCAGAGCAGAACAGGAGCAGCGGGGACTGGAGGGTACAGCCCTGCACAGGGGGACAGGCAGGCCAGCTTCCCTTTCCTGCCTGTCACTATCTCATTGTGTGGCCTTGGGGCACTGTCACTTCCCTCTCTGCCTTGGCTCCTCTGCGATGGGGTGGTTCCACCCAGCACAGCTCTCTGCTTGTTTACCATCTTTGTCCTTGTGAAGTGCCTTAGAGGAGTCTTGGGGGAAGCTCTGCCTGGGCAGGGCAGGCACAGCCCAGGCCCAGTGCTGTTTTCCTTCCCCAGAGCAGCAGGAGCCACACGGTCACAGGGTGTGGGGGGGCAGAGAAGTGGCTGTCACCTGCCCCAGAGCCTCTGCCCTCTGTGGGCGCCCAGCTCTGTGATGGGAGAGGCAGCTGGAGACCTCACTGTGGGTGGAAGGTGAGAAATGTCTCTCTCAGCCCTCTTGGAGGGGTATTTCCCAATTCTGAGCTCCTCCTGCCTTTCGGAGATCACAGTGGCAGCACCCTGCCTCCTGCTCGGAGCCGTCCTCTGCCGGTGCTGGGAATGGTGCTGTGTGCAGGGAGCCAAGGAGCAGGGGAGGAGGTTACAGGAGAGACAGTCCTCAGAACACGTGTAGCATCCAGCCCTTGCACACCCCTCTCTGCTCTCCATCACTGCTTGCTCAGAGCCTTTGTTTCTTGTAGCCGTGAGTGAAACCAGTTGTGGGAGGTTGTGCTCAGGCATGACATAATCTGAGTCTGGGACTCCACTGGAAGAATCCTTTTGAAGATTTACTCGTCTGGCTAATTACAATAAAACTATGAAGGTGCTGTGCTCTCTAAATCATCAGAAATTAATAAGTGGAGGTTTCTGCTTTCTTGTGATTTTTGCTAGGACACAAACCAGAGCAATTCTGGCTACATCAGCAGTGCTTTCTTTCAGGAAAGGCACATTAACATGATCACAGAGCCATTGTCCATCTTTGGTTTTGGTAGCAGGTAATTTGATTAAAACTATGTCACTTTCTTGCTCCTTTCTCTGCATTGCCTTGCTGTGTTTGTTTCAGCTTGAGCAACAACAAAGGCCTGCAGGATTTATCTGCTGTTTATTGACATTTTCCCTTTCTGAAGTGCATCCTTACATTACCCCACAGAGTTCAGCTTGTGTCAGCCGCAGATGGGTGATTCAAGGAAAGGCAATATTAGCTGGAAATGTCCCTTCCAGCCTCATTCCCTCACAGAATACCCACATTAGCAATGCACTTAAAAACTCTGAATTTGAATATCTACTTCCCAAAATACATATTTGCTATCCATTTTCATCTGTATCCTACTTTTGAGAGGATGTATCATTCCTTGTCATGTGAAGTAAGCCTGTGGTGTCTCATTCTCTGCTGGGAACGAGTCTGTTCCCTCTCTCGATGTCCCTGCCAGGTTGTTCCTGCCTGGTCACTGCTATTTCCTCTCCTTTTTCACCCTGGGGTTGTAGCTGGGGTCACACAGGTTGGTAGCTCGCCTGGAGCTTTCGCATCCAGGTGAAATCCTGTGTTAAACCAAGACTCTGGAGCTGTGGAGAACCTTGGGGATTTCAAGCCCCATCTTGGTGTTTCTTTCTTCCATCACAGGCCACCTGCCCCATGGATCTGGGGGAAGAGAGGCTGAGCCCCACAAGCACTGCTGGAGCTCTGTGTCCACCTGTCTCCAGTGTTTGCAGAGCACCTGGAGCAGCCCAAGCTCCCGGGTCCTGGCGCCGGGCCGAGCCCGTCGGTGGGATGTGGGTGGCTGGGCCCTGGTGGGCAGGCAAAGTGCTGTCGGAACAAAACTGAATTGAAGTGATTCTTTTCTTCTCCCTTTGGCCTGCTACGAAATCTTTTTCCATTTACTATAAAACATGGTCCTTAATAGTGCTGAAGTGTTCTACATATTTTAAATAAACATGAGTGGATTTGAGCCCAGGAGGACATGAAAGAATGCAGCATTTGCGGGGTACCGGCCCGGCACACATGTCAGCAATTTGGCTGCCTTGTGTACTTTGGCTTTTAAAAAAGCATTTAAAAGTAAACAAATGAAGGAAAATCTGGCAGCTGGATTTCAAAGTAAATTGCTTTCAGCTGATATACCCTGTTTCCAGCTTGCTTGGGTAGTATCAAGCCATACACATCCAGCAAGAAGAGCGAGCGGCCAAGGAGAAGAGCGGGGGCGGGAGAGAGAACAAAAGCAGGGAAGTTCTGTGGATTTAATTCTTCCATTTCCTTCCTTTGCACCAAACCCTCCCTGCCTGTCAGTGCCCTCTCATCAGCTAGGCAGGTTCATGCTTCAGACAGCAAACTGTGCTCCATCTTCCCCTGGGCTCTGTTCTGCCAGGTTCTACCTCCCTTCCGTCACTTCTGGAGCAGGAATGGGATGGTGTGGGATGGGAGTAGCATCCATAGAGTGCTGCTTGAGCTGCTCTGTCAAACCTTCATCCCAGCCACTGTCCCACAAAGCATGGGGACAGCCCATCCCACAGCCCATCCCAGCGGGATGAATCCATCCATGAGGGGTTTGGGAAGTACAGGCTGGGATGCTGCTCCTTTGGGACTGCCAGGCTGGGGGGGGGCATCACCACTCTGCCAGTGGAGGGAAGCAGAGGTGGAAGTGACAGAGATAACAGAAGATAACAGAGTCATTAGAGGAGCAGGGCTGTGGGGAGGCCCCGCTCCTACGGAAGGGCCTGGAGTGTCCCCAAAGGAGGAGATTCAGCAAATGCTGACAGATGACAGTGAGGTCCCGGGCTGGACAAAGGGAAGGTTGCTGAGGTCACACTTTGTCTCAGCTTTGGGCTCCTTCTGCTTTGACTTGCGTTTCCTCAAGTTTATAAAACTTTCCAGGGGTTGGTTCAGTGGAAAGGGCAGAGGAAACTGGTGGGTCTGGAATCCCGGTGGTGTGGGGCCGGGGCAGGGCTGCTCCAAGCCCTCCGGCAGCCCCTGTGTGCACAGCACTGTTGCTGGGGCTGTGAGCTGGGGCGAGCCACCGAGTGTCCCCAGCGGCTCCCAGAGGTGACACAAGGACGGTGCAGTGCTGTGGGCAGGAGCCCTGGCTCAGCACTCCTGCGGAGCCCCACGGGCCCGAGCAGAGCACTGACACCTGGGGTGACTGTGGTGCAGGTGTGGTGCCCCCGTGGACAGTGTGAAGGTGGAACCTGCCGTGCCTGCACGAGGAGCTGTGGCATTTGTCCAGTCCCTTGGGAACTGCAGCCATGCCACAGGCGATGCCAGGCTGGCAGGTGATGCCAGGGTCACAGGTGGTGCCATGCTGGCAGCATGCCCCTGGTGCTGCAGTGCCCCTGGAGCACCCAGGAGAGGAGAGAAGCAGCCAGAGCAGAGGGATGGTGTCCCTGCAGCTCCCTGAGGCAGCTGGGATGGCCCAGCCTGGGTCAGGATTTGCATTTCCTGCACCCCGCACACCCCGTGGTGCTGGCACAGGACCAGTCAGATTGTGCTGACCCTTGTGCCACTGTCACATCCCCAGCACAAGCAGGGGACAGTGATCCCCTTATGGCACTGGCTGCCCCATGACCTGAGCAGCCTCTCACCGACACAGGTGCAGCCCCAGCCTGCTGATGGGGTCCCCTGGGAGAAAACACCCTCACAGGAGGGATGTCCCTCAGGTCCCTGGTCAGGTCTTGTCATCCAGCAGCAGAAGGCAGCAGCTGGATGAGGATGGGCATGGAAATGCCCAGTGTGCCCATGACCCTCCTACCCCAAGTGCACAAACCCCCAGCCCACCTGCTACCAGGCCAAGGAGAAGGAGGCCCTCCCCAGCAACTTATTTCTGGCTGATTACATAAAGCTGGGAAGGAAAAGGGCCTTCCCCTGTGTGGAGCATGTGGAGCCTCCCTGCCTGCAGCTCTGGTGAGTGCTGTGGGTGCAGGGTTTTGGTGGGGTGGGTTGTGCTGTGGCTCAGGCTGTGTCACCCACCAGTGTGGCTGTCACAGGTCCTGGCAGGAGCCCTTGTTGGGCATCTCAACTGCTGTTGGGAAGTGCTTTGTGTCTGTGTTCTGGCCCTGGGATGTGCCAGGTGGCAGCGGCTGGAGTGGGAGGGTGAAACCCACTGGTGTCCAAGTGCTCATAACCCAGAAGACCCGTTGTGTGCCCATCTCCTCCCCTGCGAGATGGGCAAAGGGGATTTAAGGCTCTGTAAAAGAGACAAGTTGCTCCTATAAACCAAGAAATGAGGGAAGGAGGAGAACTGAGCCTGCTCCCAGTGTCCCCTGGCTGTGGGCAGCACTGCCAGCCCCAGCCCTTCTGGGTCCCCAACCCCTTGGGGCACAGGGACCCCTGGTCCCACAGCCTCTCCCTGCCCATTCCTACGTCTCTCCACAGTCCGAGGGCTCCGTTTGCATGGCCAGGCTCTGTCTGCTGTTTCCTTATAATTTAAAAGCCTTCCTCACATTAATCTTTTTATTTTTATTTTGACAAATGTATGTTTCCAGGAAGTTGCTGAGGTCAAAGCAGCATCTGTTGCTCGTTATTTTGGGGGATGCAGAGGGTCTTTGTGAGGGTTTCCAAAGCAACAAAGAATTAAGTGGTTTGTAAAGCGGAGAGCAGGAATGAGGAGCAGGCTGGGGCTTCCCGAAAGGCGGCTGAAGATGCTGATGAAAATCAGATCAACTCGGCTCTATTTTCTTGGAAACTTGATCTATTTTTCTTGTACAACTGTCAGCCTGACTCCCGTATTCCAAGTGCTTGGCCACCGCCAGCTCCACGTTTCAGCGCTGGGATTAGCGTGGCCCCGGTCAGACTCACTTTCCCCGACTCGTGCCGGACGCTGCGGGATGGGAGTGGAGCTTTTGGGAGTGGCATCGCGTATCCCCTGGAGTGGCCCTGAGTGGGGGCACGGGCCAGAGACCCCTGGGATGGGCACCAGGCCACTGTCCCCTGCCCCAGGACTGTCCCTCACCCCCCCAAACTCGCGCCATGAATTGCCCAGTGCACCCCACAGGGGACCTGTAGCCAAAAGTGCTTTTTCTTTCAAAACAAGCTGAGGAGAGTCTGGTGCCAAGGCGAGGGCTGCAAGGAGCCCAGGAGATTTATCGCTGAGGAAATACTTTCTCCAGCGAGGGCTGACGGCCGCAGCAGGAACAATGGGAGATTCGCAACGTGAACAAAGCTGATTTCGTTCTTCTTTTTATCAATGCTTTTTCCTTGCGGATCCTCCCTTCCTGGAAGTGGGAGATGCAGCTTCCCCCGCGCGCCGGCCGTGTAATCAGCAGGAATGGCCATATCCTGGCTGGGAGGCGAGCTGTGAAACGCTGTCGCCCGCAGTGATTTATGAGCCCGTGGCAGCGGCCAGCGGCGGGGCTGGCCCGGGGACAAGGTGCCAGGGCGCGTGCAATATCCACGTATTCTTTCTGCTCCTCGCCGGGTCCCCGGGGAGCCGCCGGAGGAAGTTAATGGATTAGACACACACGTTCCACTTGATTTTTATTTTTTATTGCCGTGTCTTTCCAAATGCCTTTAGCAGATGCACGAGCACAATGGAGTCGGGCGATGAGCATCCCGGCCGGGCGGGCAGCGGGGCAGCAGCCAGGCTGGAAAGGTCAACGCGGAGAGTGCTTGCGTGGGGACACCGGGACAGCCTGTCCTGGCGGGTACAGACCTGCCCCACCGGGGCCTGCTCGGCACAGGCTGCTGGTGTGGAGAGCAGGGGTAAGGTGGTGCTGTGGAGAGCAGGGATAAGGTGCTGCTGTGGAGAGCAGGGCTCCGCAGCCCGTGCTGACCAACAGCCCGAGGCCGCACAGCCCCTCGCCCACAGGGTCACGGCCGTGGTGCCGAGCGCGTCTCTCACCGTGCCTGGAGCCGGGATGTCCTTCCCGAGGGGCTCACGCCTGGAAAGTGGATCGTTCCACTGCCAGCCTCACACTTCTGCCACATTATGCAATCTTCACCCGATACTGGGAATATGAAATAATTATTCCAAGTGATCAGATTTTAATTATGCAACACAGAGGATGATTATTGTACACCAAATTGGTGCCGAGTGCTTAGTTATGTATATGCCAAATTTAGTCTATACTATTATACCCAGTGGGTGGCCGTAGACAATCAGGAAGTAATTAGTTTTGCTGGAGGTTGTTCGCCTGCCTGGTTCGCTGTGCTGTCTGGGGAGCGTCTTGCTGCGCTCCGTGAATACCGCGGGCTCCGAGTTCAATACCGTCTTTTTGTGACAAGCTAATAAGCTGTCTGCATGGCGGCCTGTAATTAGCGCTGTCGATATTCATTTGGAAACGGAGACCGCGCTGAGCGGCTCCGCCGACGGC
>VYXD01005102.1:822496-848182 GCA_013397195.1 Hylia prasina
CGGTGCAGCCGCGGGCGGGAATGCGGCGGCATCCCGGGGGGGTATGGGGTGTCCTGCTGCCCCCTCGATAACGAGAAACGCGTAGGGGAAGTGCCCAGCCGGGAGGTACCGGGCTCCCCGCTCTGATGCTGGATTTGAGGTGCGATGGTTTCCAATACCGGGATGAGATGGGGTGAAACGGGAGCTGGGGGCTCTACCGGACTCTGCAACACTCCTAGAGAGCAGCCTGGGGCTGTGTGAGCAGCCAGCTCCGTGTCTGGGGGAGCTCAGCTGTGCTGCAAGCGATGCTGCACGTGGTGCTAAAAGCAATGCTGCAAGCTAGGCTGCAAGCGATGCTGCAAACTCTGCGGAGAGCTGTGCGACCGGGAATGCTGCCAGCACTGCTGCCAGGGCCCCGGGCCGCTCCCACCTGCCCCGCTGTCGGCCTAGCCCGGCTGGACGCTGGAGCAGGGGGAGGAGAAGGGCTGGTGCCGCCTGAGGGGAGGGCAGGATGTGTACCTGGGCCACAGCCACCTGCGTCTGCTGCTGCTGCTGGAGGAGCTGCTGCTGGAGCAGCTGGAGGCAGTGCTGGGAGGCCAGCGGGGTGATGGAGGCCGAGGAGCAGGGGCTGCTCGGGCTGAGCAGCTGCTGGGAGCTGGCCAGGTGGAGGGAGCAGTTTTCGGCATCCTGGGCACAAAGAAACGGGCAGGTGAGCGGATTGACCGCCTCAGGCTGGGATTTGGGTTTTGGTTCCCCACGGCGCTGACCCCAGCGCTCAGGCCACCGAGGGGGTGTTGAGGGGCAGCCCTGGGCTGTCAGCTCTGCAATCTGTGGAGTCCCCAGGACAGAGTGTTTCAGAGAGGCTCATCCCAGAGAGCTGGCAGAGCTGCCTTGGCTGTGTCTGGGGAGGGCAGGTCCCCCAGGGAGGAGACAGCAGGGAGTGACCCAAGTACTCCACCACCTTTCCGTGCTGTGGCTGCCCAGGCTGGGCGGTGTCCTGGTGCCTGGAGCATTTGCCAGTGCCTGTGGCCACTGCCCTTCCTGCTCCTGCCCTCCCCTGCTTGGCAGTGCCAGAAGGAATGTGCAGGAAAGCCCGGCCTTTCCAGGCACACAAACGAATCCCATGGAGTGCATGTCACTGCAGCTGTTTCCAGCCAGGCCCTGTGAGCGTTACTGTTGTGTGAGCTGAAGTGATGCCATTCAGGCCTCCAGGCCTCAGCTCCCAGAGCTCTGTGGAGCACCCATTCATTAAGGTGGAGCTGCTGCTCGAGCTGAACATGCCCCGGGTGCCTGCGCTGCCAGGGCTGGGTCTCCTGGGGACGCTGCTCCCTGGGCCTGGAGCACGAGGGGAGGCAGGGATCGCTGCCAGGGCTGTCGAACAAGGAACTGCTGCAGAGCAGCACTGAGGGCAGGGAGATCCAGCCCGGGTGGTGTGTGAAGCCTGCTCAGCCATGCGCTGCAGCCCCACCCCGGCCTCTCCCCTCAACCCCCAGCATGGGACATGGCCTCGATGAAGGTGAGCTGGGAGCTGAACAGCCTGTCCGGAGCAGGGAGCCAGGAGGGAGGGCAGCAATGGGCTCTCCATGAAAGCACCTCCAAATCAAGCCATGATGCAGTGACCTTGAGCAAAGGGCCCTCAGCAGCAGCAGAGCACATGAACTGACCTCCAGCCCAGCCCCATTACCTGGCCATTCTTGTCCTTTGAGGCTTGCCCAGGTTTCAGCATGCTGAGGTCCCCCCTGGCACCTGGCAGCTCTCTGGGTCCTCTCTCGGACACACAGATGCCACCAGTATCGATGCCAACCTCGTCCACATCCGTGATCTTGGAGCCCTTTATCTGGTGAACTTCAAACAAGATGGACACATGAATCTGAGCCTCCCTTCCCCATGCAGGATCACAGGAAGAGCTGGGGCCCCGCGCAGGGCTGGCAGCGGGGGAAGCTCAGGGACAAGGGCCAGGACTTGCTCCAAGTCTCAGCATGCTGTGAAGGGGCAGGAGGGAGGGAATGGGTTGGCCGAGGAGCTGCAGACCCTCAGCTTGCTGCATGAGGGGGCTCAGCTTGCCCCTCCTCAGTGCTCAGTACGAGTGGGCAGGCAGGGCAGATTCCCCATGCTCCCCATCCGAGGGGCCCAAACCTCTCGCCCATGAAGGAGGTGCCACTTCACGTGTCCCCACCCCAAAGCATCCCGCACCGCCGCCTTAGGGAGGGGCATGCCCAGGCCCCTCGGGAGCCGCGGGTCACCTTCCAGCGGCTGCTCCTCGGCCGATTTGTCGCTGGCGCCGTCGGCCTGCCCGTCGGCGTTCTGCAGGGCGTGCTGCAGGCTCAGCTTGTGGCACACCTCGAAGGCCTGTCCCACGGTGCGCACCACGCGCATGGCCTGGCTCTGCGGAGCGAACCCCGGCGCTCAGCCCGCGGGGAGCCGCCGGCCTTCCCACCCGTGCCTCCTCCTGTGCTGCGTGCCCAGCACTGCCCCCGCTTCCCACTCTGCAGCTGGGTGCTCCTGTCCCTCTGTGGGATACCCCGGGCTGGGCAGGAGGGGACAAGCACCAGGCACCTTGTTGTGGGGACACCCTGCACCGGCGCCGCCTCGGTCACTCCCCAGGGATCTGCACCCTCTGGCCCCGCAGGTACGTGGGTGCATCCCCAGGAGCATCCTACCTTCTTCTTGGATTTGAAGACGTTGCACCTGAAGGAGTTGTTTGCGCCGTCCCTTGCGATGTAACTGAAAATTTTCAGGTCTTGCGAGTCATGAGAGACGTAGAAAATTCTAGGTGGGAGAGAGACAAAGGGAATTGAACACCATGGGGAGTCTCTGCCCTCCTGACCACCTCCACTCCTGTGTGTCCCCAGGAGGGGCTGGTTTGCTGCCCCCAGGATTGGAGGAACGAGGTGCATGGCCCCTCCTGCAATTATCAAGGCAGGAGGCAACAGATTTAGAGAGCATTTCAGGCTTGATGGAAAACCTTCTGGTTTCTGAAGTAGGCAAAAGCTTTTTAAAGATACTGTGGGAAAGTGAAAAAATCTATAGTCTTGGAAAGCGAGTGGCTATTTTTAGCCCCAGCAATTAACCCCTGCCCAGGCTGCAGTGAGGCAGAACCACCTGCATGGTGCTGACTGCCCTGGCCCTTGGGACCCAGAGGGTGCCTCCTTGGCAGTGGGTGGGTGGCACAGCACAAAAGCCTCTCCCAGGGATGCGGAGTGCACTCGGAGGATTCCTCTCTCTGCTGCTCAGGCTGACTCTCCTCCTCCTACTGCAAAACCATTTTGAAGATTTTTATCTGTTTGATTTAATTAGGTGAAAATGTGACAAGTGAGCTCAGCTCTGAATAGAGAAGAAACCAAAGGGATTCTTGAAATGTTTTTTTTCCTTCTGCTCTTTCTGTCACTGGAATTTCCTGGGTGTTGAACTTGCAATTACAGCAGGTATTGCCAATGTACCACATCTTGTAGTAATCTTTAAAGAAAGCCAGAGGTGAGAAGGGGGCAGAGATAATGCATCAGCACATCCTCTGTTCCTTATCTCCTCACTAAGGGCTCTGATCCCAAAATCCAGTGTTGGCGATCCTGGTTCCTGGGGCTGTGGGCTCGGTGCCTATGGTACAATAATTCACTTTGCAGATCTAACAGCCTGGAGTTCCCTGTGCTAATCTTAGCCCCTCCTCAGGCCATGCACCATCACTGGGGTTCCTTCCCATCCCCAGAGGCCCCTGAGGCACCAGGTTTATGCTCACTGTAAACCTCTGGGTGGGGCTTGTGGTCTCTGGAATACCTCAATATCCCATGGGAGGTGCTGTGGAAAGTCAGTGCGTTTTTACCACGTCTGTAAGGGTTAATTCCCAGCGAGCACTTATGCCTTAGAGTAAGGCCCTGCTTCAGAAGCACAGGGAGAGCCATGCTCTGAAGGAAAACCATGGGAAGCCTGTCTTGAGAGGCACAATCAGAGAGTAATCCAGGTTGAAGCATCTCCAGGGTCACCCAGCCTAACCCTGTTCAAAGCAGAGGCAGCTTCAAAGCGAGATCAGTCCATCTCACTCTCAAAGATGTATAAAAAGGATTCTCCAGCAGCAGTAACTTTGTACCCTGGTTAATTTTAGATGGCCCTTTAGAAAGCTTTGGTGGAGGGGTTTCAGCAGGTGGCAGGAAGGGCACGGATCCCCCAGGGCTGGCTGGCCCTCCCTGCTTGAATCCCCAGCCATGTACCTGTACACAGGATCGTGCATCACCACCATCTTACTCTCATCCCAGGTCCACTCCTTTCTCTGTAAGCAGAGAGAAAATGACAGTAAATCAGGTGAAAGTGAAACTCCACCAAACTGAAGGGCAGGAAACCTGGAGAACAGTGCTTTTGTCCCAAGCCACAATCCAGGCTGCAGTGTGACTAGATGAGCCTTGGCTGCTTCAACAGTATCTCAGATAAAAATAGATTTTTTTTTTAATCATTTATCATATCTGATCACAGCCTTCAGGGCTGAAAATGGTCTCTAAGATTAATTTATAACATCAAATATGCAGAAGAGTTACACATTTTGGGGAAGAAGGCTTGGAGCTGGGACTCAGGAGAACTGGATTCAGTGACTTGCTGGAAAGGTTGGTTGGGCAAAGAGCTGAGGGGTGCTCAGACCAGGCAGCCTGGAAAAAGCTTTCTGGTATTACCAAGAAAAAGAACCAGTACCTCCTGAGAGATACATTTTTTTGATAGGGGAAAAAATCCTCTTCCCACAGTGTAATATTCCCACTCTCTTTCCAGCAAGGTTTTGTTATTAGTTGAATGGAAACCGGAGTGTTTTCTTGTGCAAATTCTGGGTGTTTTTTAAGAAAAGGCCAGTTTTGGTTAGAAGTGTGACTATCCCTGGACTGGAGCAGCCTCACCTTCTGCTTCTTGCGCAGGATCACCTTCACCCCGTCCACAGACACGATGATGCTCACCTTCTTCTTCTTAATGTTCTTGGCTTTGAATTCATACTGGTGGGAAGAAAAACCCAAGGTTAAGAGAGTACTGGGGGTACCTGGGACAGTGTGTGGTAGTCAGTGTCTGACATGAAAATGTCAGGTTTTGGTTTGATCCCAGCTGCTGAGGGAGGTGGGAATTTGTTTTATTCTGCTGAGAAAAAACATTTTGGGAAGGACTTGGTGCAGTAGCTGGGATGCCAGGCAGGATCCTGGCTTTGTCAGGAGCACCCCTTGGGAGAGGACAAGTGGAGTTCAATCCTCGGGACTACATCCAGACTGTTACTTTGGATCTGGGAAGAGCTTTCCTGATGCACTGGCCATGCCTGGTCCAGCAGGACTCTGCTCCAGAGGTCTGATGGGGAGGTGGTCCCTGCAGCAAACACCAAGCAGTGACATCTCTGGTGCCCTTGTGTGTCAGCACCGAGCTGCACGGGGAATACAAAATCACCCAGGAGCTGCAGGGAGGGCCAGATGGGTGGCAGTAACGAAATTATACCTCAGTCATTTGCATAATCACATTAACCTCTGTGAGATCAGGATCTCTGGAGAAAAACCCTGCAGGTGTCTGCAGCCTGCGCTCACCTCCATTTGTGTTAAAAATTAAACACTGGCTTTTAAATGTTGCTTTAGCTGACAGTTAGAAGCATGGCAGAGCCCTTTTACTCTGGAGACCTTTGTTTACAGCACTCATGTTTCCTGCCCCCATTTTGAGCACCATTTTCAGGTTCCAAACACAGCATTTTGGCACTCCGTATTTTTTGCAGTCCCTGTTTGAAATCCACCACTTTGTCACGTTGCTTTGGTGAACCATTGCAGAGTTGGATTCGTGGATGTGGAGGAAAAGGCAATGCCAAGCAGCCTGAAATCTACCTAGGCCATGTAATTAGACATCTAATTAGAACTCTGATTTCTTTATACAGTTGGGGATGTGCAGGGAGCACGTGAGATGTTAAGGGAGTCCAGGCACCTCTTTAGGGATGCTGAAGTTGGAGGACTGTGTGTAGCTCTGTCACCCAAGCTCTGCAAAGAAGACACACATCTCTGTTCCTCAGCACCCATTGTGAGCCACGCCAGCTCTAGAGACAGAAAATTGGGTGGCTTTCATGTTTATTAGGCTTTTGATGCTGTTCATTGAATTCTTAGCACTCTGCAAGGTTTATGGTATCAGACAGACCCTGGATTAAACCACAGCCTTTTGATCTCCCCATGAATTATTACTTTCAGACAAGCTCTTTAAAAATCTATCTATAGTGCTATTGCGTGTGAAGCTGGAACTAAATTAGCTGTACACGTTTTTTATTTATGGGGAGGAGTGAGAGGAAGGGTGAGGTGTGAGTGCATCCTGCAGGCTGCTGGGGGTCCCAGGGGGATGCAGCAGCGCCTGCGGGTCTGGGGCCAGGCAGATGGACTGGCCAGGCTCAGCACCTGAGAGGGCTTCCCCACCCTCTACCCCTCACGCCCAGTTCCCCCAGCCCAGCTGCTCCCCCTCCCCTGTGCTCACCAAAGTGTTTGTCCTTGTCTGCTCCATGAATGTCAATAAACCCGGGATAGACTGTTCTGCCCGCTAAAGAGCTGTTTATCTTTCTTTATACACAAATGGCTGGGAAAATACTAACTGAGCTTTCCAAGAAAGAGCAATACAGTGTATTTTCCCATTGTAGCAACAGGGGTGCAATTACATTCAAACAAGGCTCTTTACTCAAAGGCTTTAAGCAAAGTCCAAGCCTGGATTTTGCAGAAATGCTTTTTCTTTCTCTCTTGGACAGAAAGGAACAATTGGGAGCAGCAGCAGCGAATCTGTGGGTGCTGCCAGGAGTGATGGCAAGAGTCTAAACCCGGGGAACTCCAGCCAGCTCCCACACAGCACCACCCCAGCCTGGCTCTGGGACATGCACAGGGCTTCAGCTCCAGGCAGAGCTGTGCAGCACCACAAGCTGCATGTGGGCACAGCAGCCTCAGTGAGGAAGGAGTTTGTTGGCCCTTCTCTCTCCATGGAGCCCGTGGCCCCTGCTGCGTTCTTGCTGGAGCACACAGACCAGCCATGGCCAGAACCAGCTTGGTCTGAGAACAGTTAAAACTCATTGGTCCCCCAAATCTTTTCTAAAGGGTGAAACCCCTCAAGCAGCAGAAGCTGTAGGATGTCCCATGTCCCAGCACAGGAGGCAGGAACATCAGCTGGGTGAGGGCACCCTGCTCCAGGAGGAGGGCAGAGCCCCACGCTCACGTTGGACTCTCTCTCCATCGCTCCACAGGGAGGCAGATGGAACGCAGCTTCAGTCATTTAATTGCTTCCTATCGAGCAGGAATCAGTATTTAATGAACTATGATTTATATAAGGACAGGAAAGCACATGGAAAAAGGCACAAGCTGACTTTCTCCTGTAGAATGTTCATGCATAACCCAGCCTCCATCCTGGCACGAGGCTCCAGGCTGACCTGTCACTGCTGTCACAGCACAGTCTAGTCACTGATTTTCTTATTATTGAATTGATGGGATTTTTTTCCCCCCAGATTTGTCAAGGTTACCAACAAATCCAAACCCACACAGCAACACTTCTCTCTGCTGCCTTCCACGATTCAATTGCTAT
Source organism: Hylia prasina (assembly GCA_013397195.1). NCBI lineage: Eukaryota > Metazoa > Chordata > Aves > Passeriformes > Sylviidae > Hylia > Hylia prasina. The sequence continues at coordinate 830,015 of VYXD01005102.1, forward strand.
TCTCCTATTGTTTGTGCAGTCCTACGGGGAAAAGCTTTTGGGGTGCTAAAGGATCTGGAGTTGCCCCTACAAGAGGCAATACAGGAGCCTGGCAGCTTTCTTAACTATAGAGACAAGATGGGATATTTTATAAAAAAATGCAGGTCAGAAAAAGGGTAATTAATTTCATTTATTTTAGCAGTGCCATTAATTCTATATCTGCTGTGTTTGACCTGGAATACTTTCCACTTCTGCTCTTAAATCCCTGTGTTCAAGTCTTTGCCTTTCATACGGTCCCACACACTGCTGGCATGTAATATTAACTTACCCACGAGCTAAAGACTGTATGACTAGAAATGTTAATGGCACTATGTGATGCATATTTCATTGGATAATTCCACCCAAGCAGATATAAATTACACATGCAGTTACCAGCTTCCATCTGCTGATGAAACTTGGGCTAATGCACATTGGAAATCATGTGCAGTTTCCAGCATTGGGAACAACCTGCATGAATAGAGTTATTCAAGGAAGCAATTCTTAATGTGATTAATTACTGAAGGTATCAGGGCCTTCATTATGCAAATGAAAACTGTCATAAACTAGAGAGTTTGCAGGTCTTGGAGGCAGTCTGCTTCCAAAAAATGCATCTTCTTCATTAACAAGGAGCAGCAAGGCCAGAACATGCTCCTGGCCATGGTTCAAATGGTGTTTTAAGTTGTATTAAGGGAAATCAAAGCAGAGGCTCTGCAGGTTTTTGAAGCTGGAGTATGTCAGTGCCCCCAGTCACAGCTGGGTATGTACTTATTTGTATGCCCGTAGGAAGATGCCACAGGCTTGGAAACCAGCGACTTCTTCCTGTGGCTGTAAATTCTCCAGCCAGCCCTCACCCTGCCGTCCTGCCCTGGCCTCCCCTGGGCCCAGCCCGGCCTGGCAGGCTGCAGGATCTATGTGTCCATAAACAACCCCCAACAATAGCCCGGCCCAGCCCCTTCCCCAGGCTCGCCTTCCCGACGGACACAGGGAGCATGGCAATGAGGGGGTGGGAATGAGCTCGGCTCTGCCCCCCGACTGACCGGCTCTGGGCAGGACCCAGCAGGACCTGGGTCCCTGCTCCCACTGGCACATGGCGTCCCCTTCCCTTCCCTTCCCTTCCCTTCCCTTCCCTTCCCTTCCCCTGGTACTATACAAGTCTGATTTTAGGATTTAAAGCCGTGATGAATCCAAGTATTTCCAGCTCAGGAATGTAATTAATTTGAAACCGGCTGACCTACACGGGGTGAGGACGGGGCGTTATCTGGGCTGCTGTTTGAACTACCCATGCTTGGAGTGCTGCCCTTGGAAGTGAAGGTACGGAAAACCCCCGAGTTCTCCCAGCCAGCGGGGCTTAGCCCAGCACCGTGTGCTGCCCTGGAGCTGACAAACCCGCAGTGTCCATTCCCACACCCTGGCACCGCGGGCTGCTGGCTGTGCAGGCTCTGACCCCCCCCTTCGGCATCACATCCCACCTTCCCGAGGTCACCGGCAGGCCGGGTCAGCGCAGCCCTCCCCGTGGCTGTGTCTGGGAAGCGCTGGGAGCTCCCCCGTGTGCCCCTTGGGAAGCCTGTGCCTGTCGGAACGCTGCGAACCCCGTGCCCGCCGGGGGCACACGCTGCTCTGAATGCGCCGGGCATAGCCCGGGGCTGTGCTGCAGTAGCTGGGCAACACGGACACAAAAGCGACGCAGGAAGCACCGGAGGCCAGGAGTGCACCTCCTGCCCAGTGGAAAAATGAAAATTTATGATCCTTGGAAACATAAAACTGCTCACTGGAAAGCAGAAACTGAAAAGGGAGTACAATAGGCAAGGAGAATGCTGGAAACGTACTCAAAGTCTTTTTTTTCTCATTTAAATGAGCTCCTTCCACCATCCAGCAAACTCTCTGTAGATGCTGCAGACTGCTCCCCACGCACTGAGCTGAAGGGGCTGAGGAGCTATCGTGGGTCTGCTGGGTTTCTGGGAGTCCCTGGAAGGCCAGCAAGGAAATGTGGCCCCAGCCCGTCCCAAAGGATCCCTTGGGCTGTGAGGATGCTGCCCTGGCTGCAGCAGCTGTAAGGGGGAGAAAGAGCTGCATTTTGTCCAGGTCTCCTTTGACATCTGAGGAATCCAGCTTCAAAGCATTCTGATGGACATGGTAATTAATACAGGCCTTCCTCTTCATCCCCCTTCTCCTCATTTTCAACAGATCTTATCCTTGGGAGGTCCCAGACTGCTGAAGTCTCAGACAGCCCTTAAGGGTAACTCAATCTTCCCACCTTAAGGTGACATGGCAAAGGACATGGCTGGAGTTCAGATGTTTCTCTGCACCAGTCAAAAGGATGTGGAGGAAAAAGCAGCCAGAGTTACACCCACGGGGGTGAGTGGGGCTCCTGCAGGTGATGGGAGCTGGTGGGAGCCCAGGGCTAGCAGTGGCTCTTTAATTAGTCTTTTCCACCTCTGAAAAACCACAGACTGTCCTAGAACAAAGCTTCTTCGCCTGCTTTTAAGAAAGGGTGGGACAAAAGCAGCCTTTTCATTGCCTCCTCCCTGTGGAAGAGATAGTGCAATACTGCTGATCTCCATCCTGAGGGGCACAAGCAGCCTCACAGCCCAGAGCAAGGTGACATCATCTGGCCTTTGGTGCCTCTCTGACAAAAGCACCATTGTGTGTCTGTCACTTCCAGGAGCTCCCTGCTGTCCCCAGGTTTAATAGGGAGCTTTCCCACACACAGCCCTTCAGTCCTTGTCTTGCCAGGGCAGGCCAAGCCCAGCTCACAGGGAAGCTGGGTTTTATTTTCCTCCCTACCTCTATTCACTTTGCAGGAAAAAACAAATTACCTTTTCCATCCGCAGTGCCTTGGACGATTAATTAGCATCAGTGATGAAGTAGTGTCTTGGGACCCCACCCCACCAGGAGCATGAAAATGTCCCTACCTGAAAAAGCTGCTAGGTTACTGCAGATAAAAAGTGCTAATTTCATTAGAAGCAGGTCAGATTCACCTGAAATAACCCTGGGAAGTGAAACTGCAATTAGACACTGCAATATCTTCAAGTAATTCCATATTTCCTGACAAACATCTGTGTCACAAGGCCCTGCAGAGAAGGGTCTGGTTTAGTGCATGTTTCATATCCTAGGTGCCCTCCAGTCTGGTATGTAGGACAAGAGACAAGTTAGGAGATTGGATTGCTTTAAACCTTGTCCAGCAATGCTCACACAACAAAGCTCTGAAGAGCAGGAGCCAGGACTCTGCAGCAAGCTCAGAGCTCCATGAAAAATCCCCAGACCCCCTGCATGGCTGTGGGAAGGTAACAGAGTATATTCTACATCTCTTTCTCCCTCACAAAGCAAGGATATTCATTTTCTACTTCATTCGTTCAGTTGTTCTGGTTACAGCCAGCCCCTGCCAAGTGACAGCTACCCAGCACCTCCCTGGCAGGGCCAGGCCACCAGATACTGCTTGTACAGACAGGAGCAGGAGGCAACTGAGGATTTCTGCTGCCTGCTCCAAAATTCCTGTTGTACTTCCAGTCCCTGCCCCTCTCCATGAGCCTGACAGGCCACGGCAGGGGAGATGCTCCTGGCTCCCTTCCTGGTATTTTGGCTAGGCTGTGCAGAGAGGGAAAAGAGGAGCTGGTGTCCTCAGAAGCAGGAGGGGACATGGAGCAGGGGTGATTAACAGGGCTGCTCTGCTCTCTCTCTGCGAGTTGGTGCCTATTGCTTGTTTGGAGAGAGAATGAAAAGCCAGTTTTGTTCTTCTGTGGCTTTTCAGAGGTGTGTTTGTGATGCTGTTCTTGAGGAGAGCAGAGCATTGTTCAGCCCATGAGCTATTTGTGGCCATGGGAGCCAGGCAGGGCCCACCACAGCAGAGTGTGGGGCAGGGCCTTAATGAGGGTCCTGGCAGGGACTCACTGGCACAGAGATGTGGAGAAAACCTAATCCCACTGCCATGCTGAGGCTCTGACAAAGGCAGGTACTGGGGTTTTAGGCCTTCTAAATAATGCAAGACTTCGTGTTTATGTAAGGATGCTATTTTAGTGCAGGTAGTCCAAAGGAAATCTGGAGGCAAAGGCAGAGAGCAGGCTGGGAGCCACGCTCTGAGTGCAGGGATGGAGGGAATGTCAGTGCTCCAGAGGCCTGAGGCAGGCAGGGGAAGGTCAGAGGAAGAGGCAGGGAAGTGCCCACGTGTTCACCCTGATAACCGAGTCAGCCCAGCCCTGGCTCCCAACAGGGCCAGGTGTGACCTGCTGGGGTTCTCCATTTCCAGCACGGAGCTGCTCTGCAGCCTCCTCCTGAAAGTCTGGGTGACTTCAGGGTGCTCAGCATGTCCTCCCAGGGTGCACACCTACCCAAAGGAGAAGGAGCAATCTAGTTTGCTGTTGAGAATCTGGAGAAGCTGCATCTGCATGACTAACACCTGCTCTGTGTAAATGCTGCAGGGAGGGAACATCTCCTGGCTTCCAGACTTGCCATCACACCCCATCTGCATCTCGGGTGCTGTCCTCCAGCTCTGTGTCTTGCCGTTTCTCCTAGCCACCTTCTGGGGAAATTAGCATTTCCTTTGCATATCCTCAGCAGAGTCAGGAAGCTGGACTTGGCACCTTTATCTTTGAGCAAGCAGAATCCAAGCTTAGAACGAGGAGTTGATCTCCATTTGCATTCAGAACCAGCACTTGATTACAAACTAGACCAGAATGACAATGGGGGGATGCTGAGTGTGCTGCTGTGTGCAGACCAGGCTCCAGGACTCCTTTGCTAGGTGCAATCCATCTTTGTTCTCCTGCAGGGCAAAGAGCTCTTTGTTAGCTCAAGCCCTGGGTGCAGCTGAACCTTTCTACACCTCAGTGCCAGCAGCTCCCATGAACAGCCTTGCTATGTACTGGTTTGAGACACTCAGGGACAGAAATAATCTGCTTTTTTACCAGACAAGGAGACTTTTTCTATGTAGCTGTTAATACTATCGATCTCCAGCAGTTCCACTTGAGAAAACATTTCTCACAGAAAACCCAGTGACTTATAGTCGACCTCCAGGCGCTGCAATGAAAGGATGTGTTTGCATCTGTGAGCAGCAACAGTGCAGCAATTCCAGCCAGGAACGGGCCATTGAGCTTGCAGGGGTCAGCACCACAGGGCCACGGGGGCTGTGTGAGTCAGGTCTGTTAGTAAAGGCTTGACATGCAGTACTGACAGATCCTGCTTCCTCAGGAAAATCAGCAGCCGGGCCCAATGCTCAGATGCAACTGTTAGGACAGATTTTCTAAAGCCCATAATTCCTAATTCCCATTGACATCAGAATCTTGGTGGCACAAATGTCTTTTGCAGTCTGCCCAGGAGATCTTGTAGCATGTGCATTCCTGGAATACAGCAGAAGACAGAAGGGAGCTCACCCCTCTCCTGCCAGGCTGCCCTGAGTATTACCCAGATGTGCAGCCCTGAGCAGAGCCAGGCACAGCACAGCTCCCACACTGCTCCTCTCTCCAAATGGGCCTGGGTTAGAAATTATTGAGTGCTAATAAAACTGCAGTTCCTAAATTTAAAGGAAAACCTCTGGGTTCTCCTCAAATTGTCCATGAAACTTCACACAAATTTGGAAACAAGACTGCTATTGTAAGAGTAAGAAAATTCAAGTCTAATTGTGTCATTTCCAAAACTCCAGAATATTAAGCAGTTCAAGGACTCTATTAGCCTCAGGGGAGCTACTGAGATTAGTGAATCATGATGAGAGAAAAGCCTGGGTTTAGATATGGAAATTATGGAAAAAGAGGGTTTTATGCTCTCAGTATTTATTGTCGCTGAGGTCTTGTCACCAAAACTGTGCCAGATTATCACATGCTCCTCTCTCTCCCCAGGGCTGTTCCCTGTGTCCCTGGAGTTGCAGTGGTGTCAGCAGGAGGTATGAAGCTGTGGACAGCAATGCATCCTGCACTGCCCACACACAGGTCAGTGATTAACCCCAGAGTCCCCAGCTCACAGCTCCTGCCACCAGCTGGGATTCAAGGGAGTGAGACCAGCAGGAGACCAGCATTGCCCTGGGGGGCAACAACATGAAAACAGGAACATGTGCCTGGGATGGAAGTTTATGCCCTGTAATCATTAATCAGCAGGAGCACGGGCTGCAGCAGGACTGAGCAGGTTCATGGGGCTGTGGGATCACTGGACCTTTAGTGCTCCATGAGCCATGTGTGGCTCTGCAGCAGGTAAAGGACACTCAACAGGCAGGTGGCATTTGAGCCTGAAGAGTATCTGTGTGCCTTACACCCTCCTCATCCTCCACCACACTGCATCTGGCCTGAACATGTCCCTCTGCTCTTCTTCATCTGACAGAAATAATTTGATTTTTAGGAAGAAAAGCCTGGAGCTCTGAGGGTTTGGTGGGATTCCAGGGAGTCCATGGGACCTGGCTGTGCAGGGAACAGGGTGTTTGGGGCCCTGGCCTGGGATGCTCCCTCAGTGCACAGGGCCACATCCTGCCCTCCAGCACATCTATCCAGGCAGGATCTCTGCAGCAGCAGTGACAGAAGGATGGAGGAAGTGGGAAGTGACTCAGGTGTCCTGAAAGCTGTCAGGCGACTGCCAATTAGTCCAAATAACCCATCTGGTCCAGGGAAAGGACATTTAAATAGTGTCTAATCACTGCTGCAGGAAAGAAAGAAAACCATTCCATAATGCCTTTAAAAAAATCCCTGCTCCTTCATCAAAGCATCCTTCCTTCCAGGGACCCATTCAAGACTTTTATGCTATAGATTTATCACACTGTTATTTGGTCAAAACATGAAGTAGCTTGTCAAAGTACTGTGTAAAGCGGCACAGATTCTTCAGGCCTCATTTAGTACAGAGCAAAAGGAGATTGAAGGAAGCAAGTGTGGAACCAAGCTATTGTTAGCAAATCTTATTTTACTGGGCTGAATTTGGCTTTGTGGCCGCAGTCCCTCAGGGTCCCTCTCCTCACAGCACCAATCAATGAAGTACAAAGGGCCCTTGCATGTGACAAAATCAAGACAACATCTACAGGGGCACCCACTGCTGTGCACTGGCTCTGGCCTTCCTCTGTGTCCAGCACAGACTCAGCCTGAGAACCAGAAAGGCTCAAAGCATGAGGATTACACTGTAGCCACAGGATGACTTTTTTCCAGGTTTTTCTCTGCACAGAGAGAGACTCGTGGGACAGATTTAAGTGTTTGTATCTTCATGGGCTGTTCTATTTTGTTCCTGAAACACATCACCCTGCTCTGGTGGAAATCCACCCCTGCACTGGTGTTGGCTGCACAAGGAGGGTCTCTGCTCCACCCCATGGGCAGCCCCAGCCCTGTGTCCCTCAGTTGTCACTCAGATTTAGGCAGCTCCTTGTCACCAAGCCAATCCAATCTGCTCTCTACACTCTGGTTACCTTCTCAATTACATTTTTTCAGGCACCAACAAAGAAGCAGCTTTGAGTTATGGCTGAGTGTTCTTCACCAGAATGTAATTTGAAAGCCATTATATTTCATCTCTGTAATACTCTACAACCAGTAACATAATTGGTGAAAAAGTCTCTTTATTTCAAACTAGATAAAAGCTTTGCAGAGATCTCATACAGTGATATTTTAGCTAGTGAAATTAAATGCTTCAGTAACATGATAATTCTGTTAAAGGCACTTTATTTTACAATTAAAAGGTACCTGCTTCATTGCCAAGATTCAGCATCAGACAAAAAGCTCTGTCTTGTTCTATTTAGTACCAACATTTAAATTTAGCTTTTATCCATTTAAATGCTGCTTTTATTAGCCTTCAACTAAACTCCAATCCACCATGACTCTTATGCAAAACAGAATTAATGTGCCTGACTGGTTCCACCCCCTCGCTGGAGAAGCCATGGAGTTCTGAGGGCTCTGAGGAAGGCACTAAAGGTCGCTGTTGCCTGGAGATGACACATTTCACTGACTGATCCCTCCACCCATCTGTTATCAACCCTGCACTCTGAACAGGGTGGAAGAACTGAAGCACCTCTAGTCACCAGCCACTCCTCAAAAACTGGGTCATAGAACGTGGCTACTGAGAAAGCCCTGGCACAGTGGCCTCTATTCACAGCTTGACCAGTCCCCACTCCTTTCAGCTCAGAGGTTAAGTGACAGAAGGTATAACTAATTATTCTGTGGTAGGAAGTCCAGGGGTGAGTTAGGGTTGGAGATGAGCAGGGTGGAAATTTGCAGGAGTTTCTAAGTCAGTGGGGCAGCTCTGTTGCAGCTCTGTTGCAGCTCAATTGCTCTATTGAGACCCCCCCAAGCAGTGAGCAGAAGGTTGGATTCTTGTGTAATCTCAGAGGTGTTTTTTCCTCTCCTCCCACTCAAGATGCACAAGCAGAGTGTAGTCAGTTCTCCACCACAGTCACACGATGCTGCCTAGAAACTCTGTGCACGATGCCACTGCAGAAACAGCTCATTAAGAGCTTCTTCCCTTTGTTTTAAGATAATACAAACAGCAGAAAATGGGTAAAACAAGCTTGGGGTTGTCTGAAACAAGGCAGACTCAATTCTTCTAGAAAGCCAGCTTGCACATTTTAAATTAATCTTTTGTAAGGCTAGGAAAGCAGCATGTGCATGGAGCTCAGAACACATGGAGAGAGGCCCAAGGAGCTGCACCTGTGTGACCCACCCCTCCCAACCCAGCCTTTCCCTTCCCGGGGCCTCGGTGGCAAGGGAGCTCCGGGAGATCCATCCCACCTGGTGTTTGGCTAATTGGTGCTGCAGGGCAGACTGGGAAGGGGGAGAGGCTACAGAAGGCCCTGCCTGGAGGTGGGATGGGAGCAGGGTGAGGAGCAGTGCCTGGGAGGTTGCAGCTCCTGCAGTCAAAGCTGAAGCCACTTGTTTTGCCTGGAGAAATGGATTCTTGCCATACATCCTGCCAGAGGGTTCACCTCCTGCAGCATCCTGTGCTGCACAAAGGTAAGACCCATAATGTGTCTTTCATCCCTTAAGGTAAAGCTGCATCCCTGTTGTCCTTTATCTTCCTAAAGGCCAGGAAACAGACTGTGGGAACCAAACCTGGGGGCCATTTGCAGTGTGGAGCAGTAAAATGCTTTTCAGCAGAGCTGTGCGTTGAATGTGGTGGTTTCAGTGCTGCCTACCCTGGGCAGGAGCAGCTAAGAGTTTTCTGGCAAGGCTCAGAGACCCTCAGAGCACAAGGTGAAACTCCTGCCTCCTGGGAAGCCCAGCCTGATCCCCATCCCTGTGCAGGAGACTCTGCTATAGATGCAACAAACAGAGGAAAACAAACTAATGAGGCATTAGGGCTAAACTTAGCTGCAATTAACATTTAATTACTATCCTGAAAACACTTGCTGTATTTTGCCAGGGCCTGGAAAGGTAAACCCAATTAGCTTAATCTTGTGTGGTAGGAACCTTAAACTGGTTCAGATCCTATCTCTCATGGATGGGACCCTGAGGGTAACTGGTGTTTCTGGGACCTGGAGCTGAGCAGCCCTGTGGGCTGATCATGTCCTGCCTCTGTGAAGCTGCAGGAGCCTTTCTTAGACCTCTGCTCTGGAGACGAGTCAGGACTGACACCAGACATTGTGCAGAAGGTGCCAGAGCAAGTTTGTACATGCTTGTGTATGTTGGTTTGGCTGTCTATAACCACAGCTCTCTCCTGGAGGCCATGGGCTGTGTCTAACACTTAGCAGGGTACACAACCTTTGCATGGCTCTCCAGAGATGCAGGGAAGGCATCCCAGAAAATGATGCTCTCTTGGAGCATAGTCTGGGGTGTGTACAGTGTCTTCTTAGTGTGGGGGAGAAGGAGGAAGAGATGCCTGTGTTTCACACTCTAACCTTGTCAGAACTGTCATCTGTTTCTCCTGCACCTTCCAGTAAATGGAAGGAAGGTGCATAATGTTCTGAGAACTAAAGAAAGGTCCACCCCAGCAGTCTGAGGCTGCTGAAGTATTTTAAGATACTAGGGTTGTTGTCTGTCACAGCCCAGGGCTATCATTAGCTGAGCATTTGGATGCTATTCCAAAGAGGCTGAAAGGGAAAACCCTCCAGGAACTGCAGCAGAACAAACTCCCTTCCAACAACAACAGAGTCTGTACCCCAGGGCAAGTGCTCCAGCAGTTTGCACTTCCATGTTTGAGTCTGTGCCTCAGCTACAGCTGACCAAATAACTTCATTATACAGGGAGGGGCTGCAGAGTGTAACCAAGAAAGCCATCAGCTGGGAGTTCAGCTTCTCTCTTTTTTTAGTTCTGATCACAACTCCAGCTCAGATTAACGTGAAGCTGGCAGGAAAACATAGCTCTGAGCATAATAACCCAGGAAAGGCTTATAGGCAGAGTATGTCAGAGCAATCCATGCAGCAGTTTTCTAGGTGAACTTCTGTACTGAGAAAGCTGCCTGCCTGGGAACTGAGGGAACTGTGTTCTAGAACAAGCTCATGAAACACCTCTACCTCTGAAATCTGTCACACTGTAATAAATTAAACTGAGAGGGCTGGAGGCAGTCTCCCTGCCCTCTGCTAGCTGTCCACCTGGTTCCTCTCCTGTAGGAAGAGCAGATAAATCACACCCATGTTTGCTCCTGAACCGTTGGAATTTGCAGCCTGGCAGGGCTTCAAGTGCAAGGTGCTGTGTGAGCCAGCCCAGCTCTGGGACTGGGAGCTCTGGAGAGCAGAGGCAGGTTGTCTGCAGCTGTCCCTGCTGCCTCTGCTTCACAAGTTTGCACAGTAGGACTGTAACTTACTCATCCTGATTTAAATTGCTGTCATGTCACACTTCAACACCACCAGTTGATACTTGGCAGTGAGTCTGACTTACGGTGTGGCTGGATTGCACTTCCTCACTCAAATACTGTGTGGAGAAACTGCAAAGTGCTGAGGCTCTGCTCAGAGCTGGATGCAGCAGGAATGATCAGGATGAGAGGGAGGCTGAAGTGAGATCCCAGTTCTCATTCCAAGGAGAGCTCAGGCACTTCTCATGTATCCTGCGTCAAGATTTATAAATGTTTCTGTTTTTCTGGCACACTGGCCTCTGAGGAAAAAGGCTTCTCAATTAAATTAAGCCCAAGAAATGTGGAGGTAACAGAAGACACATTAGTTTGGATGCCTGCCTCCTGTTTGCTCATCCTGGTGTTTGGATGGGCACACCACCAGTTGGCTGTTCCCTTACAGAATGATTAAATAATCCAACATCTGGCTCCCTTCTGAGTGTCAATACCTGCTTTAGGTCCAAGCTAAACCTTACAAACAGAACTGAAATTTGTAGGCTTCAGAGATTCTTAAGTGCAAATTCCAGGGAAACTGGTTCTGTGCCTTGAAGGTAGATAAACTGAGTGTCTTGGGGAATTGCTGGCAGCAGGCTGTCTGTGGGGACGACAGGCTTTGTCACTTGCTCCTACTGTGTCCTTGTACAACCCACCACTCAAAACAGCTGCATGTCACTAGGCCTGCTCAGCTGGCTGAGGTGCTGGGCTGAGGGCAGAGGTGCTCTGGCAAGAGCTGACTTTCTCCTCTGGTCAGTGCTGGCTCTGGGGAATGCATGCAGGACGTGTGGTGATGTTAACCCTGCACTTGAAGCCATCCATTCCCTGATCTCCCAGGCAAGGATTTTCCAAGCAACCTCAGCAGCTTCAAGGAAGTGTTCTGTGTTTTACAAAACCCATCTTGGCATTAGCTACCGCTTGAATTGTGAGGAGGAAAGATCTTGATTTGTACATAAACTCCCCGGAGTGCTGAGAAGGCTCCAATACCTGCAGAGGGATCACTCCAGCACAAAGCCAGCTCCACCAGAACGCTGACAGAGCAGGGGAGCTGCCAGACACCCAGACCTGCATGGCCTCAGGCAGCTGCAGGCAGCAGATGCTGCTCCCTGGGAGGTGGGGGAACACCTGCCCGGGGTGCTTGGAGCTGTGTGATGAATTGGACTTTCCTAAGCAGGCCCTCGCTGTGCCTGTCAGGGTACAGTGTATTTATCCAAGCTGCAAACTCATTTCAGGCCCTCCCCTGCCAGGGCAAGAGGTAGAGGGATTAGTTTGAACTCTGATCATGTAATAACAACATGGCAGCTGTAGGCAGCTAATAATCCACTGGAAGGATTAGCAAACTTAAAGTTGTCTAGCTCTGCATAATGGAAAGCTAAGAACAGCAGCTTCCCTCTTCTACCTACTGCATTTGCATTCTCTCCAGTGGAAGCATAGAACATGATGAGACAAGGCTTTCCAGTCTGTTATGAAATGGGATCTAATGTGTGACTAATGGAGTATTGCTAGCAATTCTACAAGCACCCATTCAGCTCAGAATATGGATTTAAGCTTTACTAAGAGACTGCACCTCAGATACCTATTGCTGAAGAGCAGGTCAGGATTTCAGGAGGATAATGCTAAAACTTGTTATTTGAGGCTCTCTGGGAGTAATGTCCTGAAGTCTGCAGGCTGACAGCTCTGCTTATGCATGGAGAATCCCACTGATCCGGAGTCCCTGGTATAATTCATGTGTAACTGGTAAAAGAGCCCAGTACAAACCACAGAACATGCCAAGGAGCAGACTCGTCACCTGGTGTTCCTGCTTTCCTTTGACCCTCTCAGGACATTTGGAGTCCTCAGCAGCTAAAGGCTTTCCCCCCAAGGCAGTTTTGGTGCTTGTATCAATTTACTGATGAGTAACCAGCTCTGACACAGCCTGGAAAAGAGAGCTGTGACTCCACATCCTCCTCCCTGCTCACTCTGGGTGAGTAAGAGCCCTCCTGAGCCGTGGGATGGCTCCCACCTCCTCCCATGGCACAGGGCACAGGCAGCAGCACAGGGAATGCTGTGCCGGCGCTTGTACTGCACGACTTTTCTCTTCTGCTCCAGTGGAGAATTGCAGTGGAACACTGGAGAGCACAAAGGATGAAAGCTTCACCACAACATGCCCCTGCCAACACTTGGCAGGGCTGTGGGACCTTACTCACTCTTGCACTGCAACAGGCACTACCACTCACAATAACATAGGAGCAAAATGCTCATTTCCCCCAAGAGCTTCTTCCACCGTTTCCTCCCAGTTGTAACTGGTGCTGCTGAGAGCCCATGGGAAAAAACTAATACAGACAAGGCCTCTGCATGCAAATGAATGCTACATAAATAACCCCCATCTTCCCTCAGTTCCTAGGTTGGGTACTCTGTGCACCAGAATTCTCTTCAAAGACCTCCCAGTTCATTCTTTATGCTCTAATTAAGGATCAGTGCCAATTAACTATCTTCAATAGAGGAGCATCTTCCGCTCAGCAGCCAGGAAGTGTCTGAATAAGATCCTGCTGTACAATGTGCACATGAAAAGGGAAGCCCTCCCTTTTTGGAATGGGCTTCCAAGATTAAAAACTCAGTATAGATTACTGGATGCCTACTCTAAAAATCCTGTGTGACAAGATTAAGTGAGGGCACTCAGGAATGCAGAATGTGTTTTTACATGTTTCTTGTGGCACTCAAGCATGCTATTGCACTGCCAAGGCTCTGAGCTAGGTACCACTGTGGCAATAGCAGGTGTGAAAACAGAATGTGATACTTTAAGTGATATTAAAATACTGTTTGCTTTTTCTTACAAGGGGGTCATAGATCAGCAGAAGTGCAGTGTGTCAAATCTGATGATGAATATTGATTCAGATGAAAAATTGCCAATAATTATGCCAGCACCTAAACTGCCCTGGTAGTCCTCACCTATTGCTTTTACTTCCTACAGATATTCACCTGTTCCATAAATAACCAGGCAATTTAGACTGCTGCTGCACTGTGTTCTGAGCAAGAGCTGTGCTAATAGTCTGAGCAGGCAAAGGGAGGGGAATGTCATTTCTAAGCTTGGCTGGAGATGAATACATCAGCTCCCCAGCCAGTTACAGGCTAAGTTTAAAAAGCACTATTCTAAAGGAAAATTAGATGGTTAAACACTGTGGGGGAAGGGGGGGAAATAGGATAATCCCTTCAAAGCTTTAAATGGAAGATTCTCAAACTTGCTTCAGCTGATGGGAGACATATGAACAGCCTCAGAATTAAGACCCCTGCAAAACTTCAGCCAGACACAACAGCTGCACTGCCTTTTGGGGGAGATGCACTTGAACTGGTTATACATGAAGCAGATGTAAGCCACCCAACCCTGCTAATCACAGCTAAATCTGGGGACCATTCACAGGCTGCTCTGCAGAATAAAGGGGCAGAGCAGGAAGAGAACAGCCTGGGTGATGAGAAACAGGAACTGTAAAACTGTATTGGAGCATGGGGAAAGCAGCAAATTATTCTAGGAGCAGCAGAATCCACAAAGTCTAGTCAGATGGGATTTACATCAATCACACCTGTCAGGGCACTGATAGTTCAATATATAACACAGTATATTTGGAACTGTCAATGAACTCAAGTGCTTTTGTGGAGCACATTGTGTTCAGCTTATTTTTCATGCACACAAAATTCCAAACAGGCTAAATAAATCTCTTAGGTTCAAGGAGAAGCCCCATGGCTGCTCAGCACAGGAGAGGGGGTTACATCTGAGTTTTGATAACTGATCCGTTGGCAAAGTGCACAGGATGGGCCTATGCTAAGATACCTTGGGAATTTCTGGAGAAGCTTGTTGCAAACCTGACTGGGCTGAGATTTGAGCTCCAGATAGGAAGGGCTGGAGGGAATGTGGAACAGTAGATTGCAACCAAGTCACTCAGGGAAGTGTAACCTTTAACTCTGTGTGGGGCTCAGCTGTTCTGAACTTACCCGGATCCTCCTCATGGCTGCCACAATCTCCACGCGGCTGTTGGGCCTGGGCACATCCAAGCTCCCGATGTACTGAAAGACACAACAGTGACATGTCTGTGCAGTAATGCACAAGTCCATGCTGTGGGCTGCTTCAAAACAGACAGCATTTCTCATTTATTTAGTCCCTCCTTGCTTGGACTGCTGTGACTCAGGACAGGATAGGAATATCTGTTGTAGATAATGTCATCAAGTTGGGGATTTCTGAGGTTGGGTGTTAGGCTCTGACCTCATTCAGGTTCTGGATGTGCCTTTTCCAGTGCTTTGCAGGGCGATGTCTGCTGCTAATTGAGTCATGATCCTGGGTGTCTCAAAATGAGACTGTCTATCCTTTGTTCCTCCTTACTACACCTGCTCAAAACTAAAAGCACGTAAGAGCTGTAAAGCTGCCAGGATGTGCAACAAACACCTTTCCCAGAAAAGCCTTGTGATTGTAGCTTAAGTTTTCAGTCTGGACCACCCTACCTCTGGATACTGCTGTGCCTGCTTGGTTGGACCAGCTCAGCTGTGTGCAGAATCCTGGTAAACCCACCCAAATCTGTGTCCTACAACCTTGCTTAGGGGAGCTGCAGTCCTAACCATACTGCTGGGGGTGAGTGTCTGCATTCCAGTGTCAGTGCCAGTCCTAGCAGGGTCTCTTACTGGGTCTGAGGCATGGCAGGTGGCAGGTTCCCATCACCTCCACCTCTACCCCTGCAGCACAGCTACAGCCTCCTGGAGCTGGCTGCCCATTCTCCTGAAAGGAACGGCAGTACACGGCCCACGTTCCACAGGTTATCATGGAACACCCATGGGCAGCTTCCTGCTGCTGGCATTTCTCCTTCCTGTGCTGCCTGTACCCTCCCCTCGTGTGTCACAGCAGAACCTGCTCGTGCACCTGTTGGCAGGAGGCAGAGCTGCTGCCCGGTGGCACCGGTGAGGGCACACGTGGCACGGCTGCACAGGAGTGCCCTGCACTCCCCAGGGGAGGAGGCACAAAGCTGCCAGCTCAGCCCTGGGAATGAGGAAAACCTGGTGTCCCGGGCAGTCACACCACGTGGGGAGCAAAGGCTGTAAAGTGGTGTGGCTCAGCTCTGAGGGAGGACGCCCAGGACACGCTGGTGAGGACAGGGAGAGGGTGATGACAGCGTGTGCTGGGAGCGGCCCTGGCAGCTGAGGGCAGGTGCTGGGGGGCCCAGAGGGGTCCATCAGCTCCCTCAGGGTAACACAGCCCATCTCTGCTGTCACTGCTGGGGGCTGAGGGCAGTTCAGAGTTTAGTGACCCTCCCAGGAGCATTTGGTCCATGAACTGTGTCTGGTTTTCACTGTGTGGTTACAAATTGTTGGATTTTTGGAAGTTGTTCCCTTGTGGAGAGGAAAAGGAGCAGCTAATCAGGAGGCCCCTGCAAACATTCAGGGTGAGATTATAGATATGAACAGAGACAAAATAATTTCCCAGAACAGCCCCACAGGTATTGCTGTTACAGCCACAGTTCTGGATTTATTTCTCCTCTGTACTACTTGCCGATTGCAATGGGTTTTACCCTGTAAAATGTCTGCTTAAAAGGGCTTTCAGAGATGAGCTCTCCTGGCTCAGTATTTACTCCTCTTTCTCCTGCCTTGAAATAAACACCACAAGCAATCTGAAAGGTCATCTGGCTTTGCTGCTGCTTCTGTAAATGCCTTTGCAAAATGGCATTTTTAAGAGCAGTTAAGTTCATCTATAGCCTTTGGTAAACCACATGAGAACCAAGCTCAGAGCACGAGAGCTTGAGGGCAGCAAGGAGGGGAGCAGCAGAGCCAGGGCTTCCCTCTGGGCTGGTGGGGAGGGCAGAGCTGTGTTGCTGTGATCTGTGGCCTCTCTGGTGTCTTGGTCTCCTTCCCTGCTCCGCTGGCCGTCAGGACAGTCCCTGCTAATCCAGATGAGCTCCTTGCAGCTGGCTGGCCTTTTGTCTGCCAGCAGCAGGGCTGCAGTGGGGAACAGGCCATGCTCCTAATGACAAATGAACTGGGGCAAGAGGACAGCTGGGACTGCTGAGCTAGAGGAGATTCTTTCAAACTCCCTGCTCTGGTCTGGCTGCAGAGCGTGGGTATCTGTGCTCCCACTCTGTGCTCCCACACAGAGCCAGGAAACTCATGAAACAGCACACAAAGCCCTGCCCAAGCAAGCAGCTCCCAGTGCTGACCTCCTGAAGATTATAGGGGAAGGCAGGCAGTTTGGAATGTGGAGATTAGAGAGCGAGTGTGGTCAGTGAGATTGCCTGGTGCGAGACACCTGCAGCCAGCTGCAGCCTTGTCATTGTCAGTGTCGCAGCTGACTGATGTGCCCACAATGAGCAGCATAATTGGAAGAGACAGACTGTAAAGCAGAACTGAGCAAGCATGTTACTAAGGTAATGCAAACTCCATCCCAGACCCTAGACACATCCTAACAGGGTGTTACCCACTCGCTAGCTTTGGGTGCCTGGGGCTGTCAGTCTGAAAAGCCAGTTTCACTCAGTTAAAGGTACAGTTGCTTCCCATCTTTTAAAAATCAAATTAAGGATTTTTCTTCTCCTCAGCACAGTCTGCAGCACAGCAAATGTTAATTTAAATAGAGAAATCACAGATTAAATGTTTCCTTCCCTAAGGAAGATAGATTTTTAAAATACATGATTAGCTGTCTATTCAGATTCATCCTGTATCCTGCTTAAATCTTACAGCTCTTTCAGCAGGAAAACCAAGAGGCGCAAAATCCGTATTTCAAAGCTTTATTGGAATGTATATGCCCCTTCTTTCCAGCTCAGGAGACAGCAGGCGTGAATTCCATTTCTAATCTGTGTTAGGCCACCTGCAAAGAGGGGAAGGGAGCCTGTGAGTTGCTCCAGCAAAATGCAATTCTTCTTGTCAGCTGAATTATAAACCCATTCCCCATGCTGTCTACAGAATGCCAATTCCAATGGAGTCACTTTCTGAGAGTGCTGCTGTGCTGCCAGGCTGTTCTTCACGATCAATATGGAATTTCTGATAATATCAGTATTTCTTTCTGATGTCTGAAGGCTGCAGACCTTGTCTGTCCAGCTTTTCATGCAGGGAAGGGGTCAGCTGGAGTAAGGCACTATTATTTGAGCAGCAGTCTGCTGGTTTCCAGGGCAATAGGGAGCTGTCACCCTGCCGTGGCAGGACAGGGCAGCCTGGTGGGGGACAGGACTGGCACTGGATCAGGCAGGGATGAGCACCTGGGACAGCATCCACGGTGCTGTCAAGAGGGGTCATTCCAGAGCAGTTCCCAAATGAAGTACACAAGGCAGCGTCTAAGGATTACACAGCTGCAAAAATACTAGGAAAAGAGCAAGAACCTGTTTGATTGTGCTAATTAAATGTAAGGCTTTCATAATTGATTGCTGTTTTCTTTAGACTCCCTCCGCATGGCCCAGGGGCACTTCCAGAGCCGAAGAATAACCGTGGCAGGGCTGGGGGGGG